>JAVFBW010053245.1:0-27757 GCA_034783835.1 Mopalia ciliata
TATCGAAGCTTATCGTTATCGGGAAGCTAACCAATAAACTGTGAACACTGAGCCAGTAGTAATAATACATATATGTAAGATAGTATTGGGTAAATGAATGCTGTTGACATAATAAAGCAAAACCCACCAACACAACAAAACAATCCAGATTTTAGTTTAGAAATTAGACCACCTAGACCACTGATTCTCCTACTAAAATAGGAGTTAATTCATCCGGAGATTTAGGTCAATACCACGCCACTGGAAATGCCGTTAATGATGTCAGTCTTTTATGAAATCAATGTTAACAGGAATTTAGGATTATTTGTATCACTTTCTTAGTTTAAATGGAAGGTTGGGAAGTATCCTTTTGCTGCCCTGGTACTTTCACAGCTTGGGGGCAAGATGAAGCCGATATGTTTGTGATTTCTTGTCTTTCTGTTTTGCAAGACGTGTCGGGATCGGTTTTCCTCAGCCACTAGGCGAGGGCGCCACCATTTGAGTGAAATAACCTAAATCAGGGCGTTAAACCCCACGAAATAAAAATTCTTGGTTTCCATACATACTAGTTCAGAAGAGTTTACAAGTTGAAACCCGCCTGGGAATGGACTCGAAGAGTTAGAGTAAACCACCGAATAGAACAAAGGATTCTCGAACTATCAGTAACCAAATTAAGACGAGCTTATGTCCAAATTGTGACATACATATGTACAGACATATAACAGCATGTTTGTCGTAATGGCTGCAAGTATAAGAATGGTAAACTAAACCTTATTATGGAACATGATTCTTGGTTGACGGGTAACTATTAACTTCCCGGGTGCCTGAAGTTAACTTCAAAATGCAGACATAACCTAATTGCACAGAGCAGTCGCCAGTATCATACTGTAAGGGTCACATATTGGCGTAAAATACATTTTGACCATAAACACGAACTAATAAACAGAACGGGTTTGGTCGAGTCTCACATATACGTTAATTGGTTCATTCACTATTAATATACTGATCATAGACCGATGTACGTTTTTCTAAATACAAACCAAGGATGCCTGCGCTTCACATGCAGTTTGCGTTGAAATCAATAATATTCATTTAAATTAACTTAACGACATCAATTGTTTACATCTATTTTAATCCCATACCGATTGTGTTTTAAGCTTATTAAGTTCAAAGCCATTACTCTTCTCTTCTTCTTTTCGCGTAGAGTCTTCTCAAGAAACACGTCTCAATTTAAATGCCCTGTCGCCAACTTATCGTTACACAAACTAAAATTACAACCTAATTGTAGCCAAAAACCTAGCATTCGTCTTTGATGCACATTCAACTTTTTTTTTCTGAAATTGGATTTCCGAAATGTGTTTATAAGATATCCGAAATAAGATGACAAATGGGCAAAAGGAGACGAAAAGTCCAATTTCACTCTGACAGCCTTTTCCGTTTGTTTACGTCATCCCAAATATAATAAACAAGTTCATGTAAGTGATGAAAAACTGGTTTAAAGGAGTTGTCTTGTTGATGAGATTAACGTTGTTAGCGCAATCGATTTAGTCCGATTTGATTATTTATAGGACTAATCCGGCAGTTACTTGACAAATTTAACCAGACTTAGGGTCATTCACGCCTTATTTTAAGACATTTTTAATTGGCTTAGGTTTTCATCTACTTCGTACATACTTATGCTTCAAAGTCCATACTACTTACATCAGCTCGTATATTTATTGTCTGCTATGGCAAAGTTTCGTTACTGGACTTCAAATATGTACAAACCCGCATTAGTCAGAAATCGTCATTTCTTTATTTCAAATTACAGTTCAAGTGAGTCGCAATATACTCCAGTAGAACTGTATGAATTTGTGTCAATTTCATTGATTGGACAGAACAAGGACATGACGCAACACTGGATATCACAACAAATAGGATTCCCGATGACCTTCACCTTTGACAGCACCAACCGCAAGCTAATTTGAACATAAATTTATAGCAAGTATTTTCATGTCAAGTTTCTCTCAACATTCCGCATAGCCGTTTTGGCCATGTGAACCTGGTGGCGCTAAATTATTGACTATAATAAAATAAAATTAAAAACTTTGAATGGAATCCATCACAAGACAGCCTTTCTAGACAAGAATACACCAAACAAAATTTGTCAAGTTACCATAACGAAATCAAATTTACACTTTGCTACCAGCGGGTGCTACTGTAGGTAGACATAAAGAAAATCAATATCAAATAACGTCTCAACACATAAAACTCTCATTCTAAATTTAATTCCAATTCCACAACAAGGTTCTATGATCATATACAGAAACCACATTACACTTGGCCTCCAGGTGGTGCCACGTGCAAGTCGACATTTGTCAATATCAATCCCAAGCAATGTATTGTCACATGGACCATTCACACAATGTTTGATGAGAAATTCTTAAGGAGTATTCAAGTTAATGTCCAGAAACCAGAAAGTCGATGGACGAACTTGGTCACCAGGTGGCGCCAATTGTAAATCGACATATGCCAAAATCAATCCCAAAGCGACTTCTTGTCACAAGGCACATTCATACTAAGTTTGATTTGAATTCCAAAAACAGTTTTCAAGTTAATTTCCGGAGACCAAAAAGCTGGCTGAAGGACCGACTTAGTCGCCAGGTGGCACCATCTATAAGGGACCATGCATGACGTCTCGCCACATAGAATACACATACTCAGTTTGATTTGAATTCCATAAACGATTTTCAAGGTAATGCCCGGAAACCAAAATGTTATCGGGAAGACAGACAGAAAACCTCATACCATAATAAATCGCGCCAATGACGGGCGTATTAACAGGATTCGAGTTGATGGTGTTTAATGAAACAGTAAGTACACAGCTCACAGCAGTGATTTGCCTCCCGTATAAACTTGAACCAGAATTTCAAACAAAAAAATCAAGCATTAAATCAACGGTGGGTGTATCTTTGGATCAATTATCTCCCTCAGCAAATTAGCTAGGGCAACTGGATTTGATTGGGAGCCAAGTACATTTTTAGGCAGTAATCGAGAAAGTCACTTTCATTCTGACAGCCACTTCCTATAACTGATTAGAGTGTGTTTACCACATCCTTTACTCGGAATCCAGATGCTTGAGTCCTCGACAGTTGATTCCCATGGCGTGACGACGTGTTTTTTGGTTTTGTCAGATCAAGGTTCCTTCTTGTAGAAATGACGTAACTGCATTCCAATGGAGAAAGGGCAAGCTCTGCAACATTACACTTGGGCTTCAAATTGATAAAATCTAGACAACCGTGGGCTGAAAAGTGATGGCTTAGACTCTTGTTGTAATACGATTTTATATTTCAAATAAACTTGACCTTCGTCACTGTGCCATGATTTTGCCCCATGGCATACAATTTTTGTCACTGTGTTTTTGTTAAACTACGGTGCACTAATAACGATGGTATTTGCACCATGTTTAATTGATAGCCATTGTATATGTGCCTTGCTTAAATAATTAATGGTGTGGTACAGACATTGTATACTAAATGTGAAGCCCATGGTAAAATTGACCAACTTATCATTGAATTTATCATGGTTAAGCAATGTTGCATTTTTATTAGGGAAACACTGTTAATAAGATTTTGAATGTGTGATCTCCACACACAAGTCGTCTGAGCACAAGTTGTGTGAATAATAATCTTCGCACACAAGTAAGGTGATCAGTAGTCGTCTGAGCACAAGTTGCGTGAATAATAATCTTCGCACACAAGTAAGGTGATCAGTAGTCGTCTGAGCACAAGTTACGTGAATAATAATCTTCGCACACAAGTAGCGGGATCAGTAATCTCTGCACACAAGTTACATGGTCAGTATTTGTCTGCACAAACGTTATGTGATCATTAATCGTCTGCACACAAATTACGCGATCAGCAATCGCAATTTACCTGATCAGTAATCGTCTGCACACAAGTCATATTGTCAGTAACATCCGGAACAAAATTAAGCGATCAGTAATCGTCTGCACGCAAATTACGAGACCAGCAATCATCTGTACACAAGTTACATGATCAGTAATCATCTGCACACAAGTTACATGATCGGTAATCATCTGCACAGAAGTTGTATGGCTGGTAATCGTCTGAACACAAGACACAGGGTCAGTAAAATTATCAGCACGACGTATCAGCGAAACGAACATATACACACTTATTGATTTCGTATTGATATACTACCACAATGATATTGATGGGTCAAATTGAATTTCAAGTTCGTGAACCGGAATCTCGGAAATTCCTTATCAATGCCTTATCAGAGTATATAGGATATACCAATCTAATCAATATTAATATAGTATTACAGATCGCTGGAATTGGCAGATTATTCAAAAAATTTAAATTGCTGACTTATATTGAGAGACAATATAATCCAACCCGCTGTTTTTCGAAACGATTTTTTGAGGATACTCGGTTGTTAATTTACCACCACATATTTACAAAATATTATTGAATGAACCTTTAGATCCACTCACCCATGTTATAAATTGGATAAATGTTCGCCAATTGGTGACACATACAAAGTTATATTTTACTTAGTTTCATCCTAATGTTTTTAACTCTTCATCCGGTGTGTATACTTAGCTCTTTGTTACAGCTTGCTCATTTTTACATTACTGCACTAAGACATTTTCTATTTAAGTTATTCGCATGCATACAGTCATCAGTAAAAGTCTTAGACAATATCCTTCTCACAACCGTTTATCAAAGCCCAAACTGAAGCCGGTAGGTATCAAATTGTAGGTAGAAATCCCACATATCAATTATAATTGTGTCTTTAAAACAGTTCGTGGTCAATAACGAATCGGCTATTTACAGGACTAAAATAGATGACAGAACTAGACAAATTCACTTTCTCTCCGGCGGTTACTTCCGATCAATAGTTACCGTTCGTTTACGACACCCGCTATTCAGAATTTAGCTGTTTTGTTCAAATAAAGATGATCCCCATGACGTTACGATTTAATGTGTGTTTGTGTGGAGCCAATTGCCCTCTAATACGCATGGTTACCGACAAAAAAAATGAACATTTAACGATTGCATTTTATATTGTGCTCTAATCTCGCTCTGATTATTGTACCATAACGCAGGCCTGCATATCTCGTATCTTATAACAACAATGGCCCCGTGAGGGGAAATATACGTAAGAAGGATATATAAGATAAGCTGTCTCCACTTCAGATTTTATTTTGTAAATTTGATCAATCTTACTGTACTAATGGAGAATTGGTTGGCATGAGCATAGTTTCAACATTTAGTAAGTTTGATCAAACTTACTATACTAATGGAGAATTAGTTGACATGAACATAGTTTCAAAAGGGTCTGCTTTGCATTTTTCAAAGTTTTAACCGACGATCAAACAAATACATCAGTTTATGGATCCTACTTCAATATACCTCTAGCTAAACAGAAACCAGCATGGCCACCAGGTAAACATCTTGCTTACCGTGTTAACTGGTTACTTAATTTGACCAAACGGCACGGACTTTTATACCGACTGCTTATTTTTGCAAGCTAACTGGATATGCGGACAATAAACTTACATCATTCGAATAATAAACTTTGAGTGGAGTGGACATATGAGTCTGTTTACTACTCTTGCAGGACTTACAATTGTTAACATATGCATGGAAGATAATCAGACGAATTTGGGACGTTTTTGCCAATTGTAGTGTTTATCATAGCCCTCTGTTATCAGCGCTTTTATTGGACGACTTAAACAGTGACCTTTCATGAACCCCAGTAAGCTTGTCCCAATTGAACATTGTAAGCAAGGCGTTTACGTTAGATCTCAATAGCGACAACCAATCATACAGGAAGGGGGAGGATTTGATTTTAATTAGATTGACTTCTTATCGTTCCATTACAGGTACTGCTATAGGATATCACGCTTTCAGTATCGGAATGTTAGTGGATATTTTGGCGAGAAAAATTGACCCCAAACATCGGCCAATCTACCAGATTTACGAGGAGGACATCAGGGTGCCGTTAAGTGAGTAGTAAGGGAGTCTGTGTAAATCTTGTTACATCGCCTTTGTAAAGACTCCCATGGTACTGGTGCGCATGACAACAGTATTTGTGTTTTAACGTCATAGTCTTTATTATTTTTTCGATTATTTTTTAACAAAATATTGAAGTGCGGAATTACAGCAAAACGAAAAGGTTAAAGTCCGGGCCCGCAGATGTTTTCTAACACCCCGAAATCTATTATCGGACGTCACATAAACATTTCGGAGAAAGAACTATAGCGAGAAGTCCGATATAATAAATCAATACATAATTTTGATAAACCAACCAATTAATCGACTAGTGGGATCGATCTGTCGGATCGCTGACTACACCAACGCTACTATCAAAAGTGCAATAGTTCACTCGTTTGAGAAACGAATGCTAAGTAAAACCAAGTGTGTATGTGTTTGAAACATGCAGCCCTAACCTCTAAACTTCGCGCTTGGCTTCGCACTTTCGCGGGTCCCCTCAACGTCTAACAAAGTTTAATTTGCATGGCCTTTACCGGCTTCCATACGTAGACGTGTAGCGTGAACATATACTAACGCGCAACTGTGTTTGAATTCTCCATTGCAGATCTAGATTTCTTTATGGGTGTACCTTACCACCTCCAATACAGGATTGCTCGCACGGAACATCACAAATTTTGGGAGTATGTCCGATATTTTTTCAAAGTTCCAAACCACAGAAGGGTGATGACTTCACTGTTACTAGGCAACACGTGGTATAAAGACCAGCTGAAAGGGATAGACGCACACGACTTTGTAAATATTGAATTTTTATAATCTTTTTGATAAATCTTATAAGGCCTCTAAATTATGTCCGGTCCCAAGTGTCAGAGAATTGTCTGATTGTTAAAAGTTGTAATGACCGATAGAGACCGATCCTCTCTTTTCTTGAATTTTGGTATCGCAAAGGTGCAAAGATTTGAAAATGCGAGAACAAGGATGCGAAGATGCGTGTCGGTATTTTTGCGTTTTTCTCATCTTCGTATCTTCGACTCAACTAAATAGTAACCACATGTCAGTTATATATAATGATACATTCAGTACAAATATGACTACAAAAATAGCCACTATAGTGTTGTAGATACCACGTTTTATAATTAAATAGTTGATAACGTGACGAAAATATTACTAATACACTCTTCAAAAAAAGAAACACAAAAGAGAATTTGAAAAAGTAGCTTATTGTTTTCAGACTGCACGACCAAATATACATGTTGTAGTGATATAGATTTGTTTCTAACGTCCCTGTTAACCAAACCCTTGCTCAAACGCAGCTCTTGATGATTTAGAACGCTGTAAATGGTCGTTTTTATCGTCATCATGAAAATCATCGTGAAAAACAAGTAAAAGTCAAAATAACCGATTTGCACGTGCAAAGCATGACTAAAGGGCTCAGCTATAAAAACCCAAATGAATCAGGCAGATTTGTGACAATTATCGAAAGTTAGAA
The DNA here is from genome assembly GCA_034783835.1 of Mopalia ciliata. Lineage (NCBI taxonomy): Eukaryota > Metazoa > Mollusca > Polyplacophora > Chitonida > Mopaliidae > Mopalia > Mopalia ciliata. The sequence goes on from JAVFBW010053245.1 coordinate 7,471, forward strand.
AATCGGAACTCGTGCTGGTGAGGGGCAATTTGACAGCCAATCGTCAATGATGACATTCTCCTTCCAAACGTCCTTCCGCTTCTCGACCGCCAGAAGAAGCTATTCCAACACGATAATGCTCGACCCCACACGGCACGTGCTACAGTGGACTATCTCACCAACAACAACTTCAATGTCCTCCCATGGCCCTCCAAATCTTCGGATTTGAACCCTATCGAGCATCTGTGGGACCAAATCGATAGATTAGTGCGTCAGCGCAAAAAATCAACCAGTGACCCTTGATGAGCTGTTCCACATATTGCAGTGGGGAAGCATTCCACAGACGAACATTCAGCCATTGATTTGTTCCATGCCCAGGCGATGTCGCGCAGTTCTGGCCCGCAAGGGGTGGTCACACAAGGTATTGACTTTGGCTCCACTTGGTGAACAGTTGTGTAGGCAGATGGGACTGTCAATTTCGAGATGGGTGTTCCATACACCGGTGTGTCATTGAGCCGAATTTCATAAATGTACATTGATAACATTGTGATTTCAATGCATTTGAATAACATATATGTAAACGCTGAAAATTCTCTTTTGGGTTTCTTTTTTTGAAGAGTGTATAAGAAGACTTGTGTATGCCTAGTGTTCGTCAACAGTCACACTGTACGTCGAGAAATCATGCAAATATTGATGTCCTATATACGAGAACAGAATCATTTCGAAAATAATTTATTCCCGAAACAATCAAAAACTGGAATACTTTAAGATTGGACATTACAAATTGTCAATCTCTCGAAACGTTTAAAAGGAAATTTTATCAGCCTGTTTAATCTAATACGACGACTCTTTATTCATATTCCTCTGGCTGCACCCAGATATACCACTGTATAATGTGTCTCGGCCTTAGTCACTTGCACTACCACCTATTTAGATATAATATTGTTTCTTACAAGCACTGTTATTTATGTAATTATTACAAGGAAGAGTCTGTCATGCATTACTTCTTTTACTGCCCTAAAAAACTTCAAACGGGACTGTATCCTGACCAGTGGAAGGAGGCAAATGTATGGAGGATAAACAATGTGCTTCAAATTATTGACCTATTTCCCCTAATTGTACTATTTCTGAAGTTCTGGAGAAACTAGTATTTGATAGAGTTTACGCATATTGTGTTAGCTATGCTATTCTTACATCCCAAAACTCTGGTTTTAAACCTGGTGATGGTACAAATAATCAGCTATTGAAAAGAACTCACGAAGCACATAAATCCCTGGATAGGGGCTTAGATGTTGGCATGGTTTTCTTAGATGTAAGCAAGGTTTTTGAAAAAAACTTTTGAAAAATATGGCACAAGGGTTTACTACATAAACTAAAATCTATAGGTATTGAAGGATCAATTTTCTCGTGGTTTGATAGTTATTTGTCTGATAGGAAAATTCGTGTTACTCTAGATGGGCAATCTTCTGATTTTATACCAATTACTTCCGGTGTACCCCAAAGTTCGGTGCTGGGGCCTCTTTTGTATTTGGTGTACGTAAACGATATAGTTGATAACTTGGACAGGGAAGTAAATCTTTTTGCGGACGATACGTTCCTGTGTACTCCTATCTTTAATGACAAAGATTTAAAGAATTAAAAGTTAACCGGGACCAGTAAACATTATCTGAATGGTCAAAACAGTGGTTAGTCACTATTAACAGATTAATACTCATAAACACCTTGGCTTGGTTTTTAACAGTAAACTAACTTGGTCAAACCACATTGATTACATCTCTGAAAAGTCTATGAAAATTTTGTCTACGATAAAAAGGTCCAGGTTTATGTTGCCTCGTGTTTCAATCATAAGTATCTATAAATCTACTGTAAGGTCTATTTTTGACTATGGGGATGTAATTGATGATAATTGCTAAAAAAAAAAAAAGATAGTGAAAGCATCCAACGATAATCGGCGTTTTTAGCCACAGGAGCTTTTAGACTAACAAGTACTTTAGCTTTGCTAAATGAGACCGGTTTAATTATCTTAAAGAGAGACGACGCCTGCGTCGATTGCATATGATGTAAATAATATGGTGCCGAAATACGCTCTTCAAAAAAAGAAAGCAAAAGAGAATTTGGAAAAGCAGCTTATTGTTTTCAGACCGCACAACCAAATACACATGTTGTAATGATATATATTTGTTTCTAACGTCCATGTTAACCAAACCCTCGCTCAAACGCAACTCTTGATGATTTAGAACGCTGTTAATGGTCGTTTTTGCCATTGGGCGTTTGCAAGCTGGCGAATCCAAAAGTGTCATTGAGAGGACATTCAACGCTCATCCTAGCACGATAACATGCTTGTGGGATCGGTATGTCCAGACCAATACTGTAAATGACCGTCCAAGATCGGGATGGCCTCGAGTCACCAGCTGGGCTGAAGATCGATACATCCGGGTATCTCATTTGCGTGATCGCCATCGTACTGCACGTGACACAGCCCAAGGTGAGTGTCATGGTTTGGGGTGCCATCTCCTACAACAGAAAATCGGAACTCGTGCTGGCGAGGGGCAATTTGACAGCCAATAGCTACTTTATGACTTTCTCCGTTCACACGTCCTTCCGCTTGTCGACCGCCAGAGGGACTATTTCAACACGATAATGCCGACCTCTCACGGCACGTGCTACAGTGGACTACCTCGGCAACAACAACTTCAATGCCCTCCCATGGCCCTCCAAATCTCCGGATTTGAACCGTATCGAGCATGTGTGGGACCAAATCGATAGACGAGTTTGTCAGCGCCAAAAGCAACCAGTGACCCTTGATCAGCTATTCCACATGTTGCAGGAAGGGTGGGGAAAGATTCCACAGAGGAACATCCAACGATTGATTCGTTCCATGCCCAGGCTATGTCGCACAGTTTTGGCTGCAAAGGGTGGTCACACAAGGTATTGACTTCGGCTCCACCTGGTGGACAGTTGTGTAGGCAGATGGGACAGTAAATTTCGAGACGGGTGTTCCTTACACCAATGTGTCATTGAGCCGAATTTCATATTTGGGCATTAATGACATTGCGATTTCAATTCCTTTGAATAACATATATGTCAACTCTGAAAATTCGCTTTTACGTTTCTGTTTTTGAAGAGTGTAGCATATATGATTGTTTGCGTTTACCCACTAAATATTTTCTTTGGGGTAATTTACGTATAGTGTTGATTTTTCGGTTATAACTATGGTTATTTGTTGATAGATAAATAATAAACATATTATTTGAAAATCACGGAAGCCCCATTAGTTATCTAGTGGCTTTAACGTATAACTCTGATATTGTTATACATAACTATAGTATATGCAGTTAAATTTGTAGATGTTGGTAGTCCAGGTTCCAGTATCCTGGGTCCTGGCCCAATATTCTCTGGCTACTGCACGACAGAGACATTCGACGAGCATTCAGGATCCGATTCTATGTTAAAAACTGTTATTTTGACGAATGACTTATCTCTGTGTGTTTGAGGCGATAGTTATAATGCAGCAGTCTATTGTCATACAAGTTCAGGCAGATCTAAAAATCTATGTACTACAAATTTGCTAGAACATTCGCATTTGCCTTCAAACGGGTTTTTCTATATAAATAATAATAAACATACATCAGTAATATACAGAAAGCCTTAAACGCATGTAGTTAGACTCACTGTACGTTCCTACCGTATTCAGTCACGTTAGTCAAGTCATGTTTTTTCTAGGCAATATAAAAAACACACCTTTATATCTGTTAAGAAACTTTTAGCTCAATAAAGACGTACTTTTTCTGGTTTATGCCAAAGTTGCACTTGTTTGTGCTTATAATTATATGATACCATCTATCATGTTGCGTTGAAAAGCATTGTGAAGTCGAAACAGCTATTATTGCTTACCGCTGGGACAGATTGTCAAAGCAGAATGATTTACATGTCACTGTGGAAGGTATAAATGACGTTTTTCTGCTCTAACAGGGTTGTAAACATTTCGTTGCCAATAACTTGTACAGTTTTTATTGAACGATGTTTTAATGGTTCTTAAAAAGCGCCTTTTTGACATATCTCGCATTGTGCCTCCTCCGAGTCACTTTTATCATGGCCCACGGTTAATTATTATAATCTGGAACAGGCTACGAAAATATTTACATACATACTGTTTATCATCGTTGCCCGTTTTCGTTCACAGCTGTCATCATATTAACTGTAATGAAATCCGTTATGGATTAATAAAAAAATCGAAAATATGTGTATGACATCTGCCCTTTTTGTGGAGGTTCACAAGTTAAAATTTGATTAATCACTGATTTGTTAAAATTTCATTAGAAAAGCCCTGCACAATTTTTTTTGAAGAACTTCTTGGCGTGATTAATGTATTTAGATTGAAAACTAGATATTCTGTACGTGAGAATGCAAATATTGCTTTAATCATACTGGATTCAATCTGAAATCGATCTTCCGCAACAAAATTGAGTGGTTTCTTTTGAAAATTAATTTCACAACCCGCTCAAGGAAAACAAATAAATAAAAAACAAATAACAAAAACAAATCACGATTGTATCCACGATATTAGTCAGGTTGTCAATCATGAAAAACAACCTAGTATTCCACTATTGTTATTTATCTCTCGTGTGTTACGTGTAAAACGCAATCAATATTTGGTAGAAAATGGGATTTAAAGGGGACAGGAGACCTTGTTCCGATGACCATTGGTGACAAAACCTGCTTCAAACGAAATACTTTGTAAATATTGTGATAAGCTAACAGTTGATGACGAATATCATTTCATTTTAAAATGCCCTCTCTGTTAACATTTGTTATGCATTTGGTATTAATAAATATTGCTTTATGAAGCATAGCATGCATGTTGGAGCTGGTTCAACTATTGGGTATACTGTAAATGTCAAGGATCTACTTTATCTCGGTCAATTCCTTATCCAAGCCTTTAGGTTCACAAAGTCTACTTCTCCATCCTTTACATATTCTTTGTGACAATATCATTTTATGTAGTTTCCATTATATCGGACGGGTCCACCGTCAACAGTTGTAACCAAATATGACTTGATGAGCTTTTGTAAGCTTTATCGAGTTGTTTCCTTCTCTGGTTTGTGTATTTCTATATTCTTTGTGACAATATAATTTGATGTTTTATCCAGTATATCGTGTCCACCGTCCATAGTTGTAACCAAATATGACTTATGAGCTTTTGTAAGCTTAAGAGTAATAACACAATTCTTCAATTTACCTAATATTTCTTGCCGTTGTAGTTACACACCGAATCGATAATATGTGTATTCATTAGGCTAAGGATATGTGTGGTCGTCAGTGTAGTTCAGGACCGTGGCTCATTGGTTAGGTTGTCGCATCGCTGATCCTCCTTCGATGCCACTTTCACACATTTTGGTTAACCACTGAACATCAGGTATTTGATTGACTCACACAACGTATGTCCGAATATAACGTGAGTGATTTGTATAATGTTTCCTTACGATTTCTTATCCTGTTTTATTGAGGCTCCGGCAAAAAGTTGACAATATATGTATGTCGGCATGTATTATATACATCGTTTATAACATTAAACCACAACTAAACAAAGAGTTACTTCTGTGGACAATATATGTAAGTGCTGTCAAAATCGTAAATATCTGGTAAAAGTAATCAAAAACTGATTTAAGATGATAAAAGAATATCACTGCCCAGCGGAATCAGAACGAATCTTTGTTGTGTTATATGCCATAATCACATATTGTCTCTGTTGTATTGTGTTGGGACCTGCTAGAAATATGCGATATTTTGCGTGAATTCACTCCATTACAGGGTACCCGCTACATTTCTTTACTAGTCTTTGCATCTATCGAAAATGACAACAAAATGCCAATTCTCCATTCAACCCCTACAGCTGTACACAACAGTAACACACAATACGTTTGTTTTTTTGTTTGATTGGGGTTTAACGTCGTGCCGGCTCTGAAAAAGATCGTTACCGGTATTCCAAAAATAGCAACAGATTTCGGACAAGGAGAAGAGAACGAAACATACATTCCCTATATTATGATAGTCGCACCAAGCGCGGACGAGACTTCCAAATCCCGTCAAGCAGTGCTGCACAGTAAAACAACACAATCCAGCACATTATGTAATAGTTTACACTGAATGCCTGTCGATGCGATGTCAGTGTATTTTATTTTTTGTCCTGACGTTCGGACATGCGGAAGAGCTTAGAACAATGCATGGCATAACGTGTCTGAAGATAAAAGTACGGTTAAAACATAAAATTCAATACGATATGAGAAATAGGATCGACAAGACGATGATCCTCTCTTTATGCTGTATCTGTGCAACACGGGATTTCAAGCCTCTGTCAAAGACGACATCTGTATTTGTCATATTCCTCAGTAGGCCTACTCTTAGTGGCGTCTTCCGCCTCTCACAGTGCCGCAAAATTCCAGCGATTTCAATAATCTTCTAGATGGTGTAAAGAGGACACCGCTATACCACTCACAGAGTGCCTTGAAAGAAACGACTGGGTAAATAAAGCTCTTTCACAGAAAAACTTCACATAAAAATATTCCTTCCTTGACGACCAATATTTTGTATTTGGTGTTAAGGACCTAATCTGGATCTTCTTTGGCTGCCATTTCCCGTCACTTATCATTGAAAAAGGAAATCGTAATTAATAATTTATATATGCGTTGGCTATTTTCCTGATTGCACTAAAAAGACATATTGGAATAGTCACTGTTCGGCCATGGGTAGTCTAGGTTGACTTATACCTCCGAGTAGACGTTTTTGCTTGTTCTTCGGCGTTTTAAGTTAGTCGAATAATATTGGATTTTTTTGGATTGTTATCTGATAGGGGGACGATATAAATGTTACATCTTGGAAAAAGTATCCTAGTTATATGCCAACAGACATTGTTCTGTATCTCCAAGATTTAACCATACAATAGGTAGATGTATTTTCTTCCATTGTCCCCGCATTCAACTGGCTGCAACTGCGTGCTAAAATTGTCCTCCATTTATACCATTAGTGCATGACGAATGATGGAATTCACATGTATCAATATCGGCTTTCTTGTATACGTGTTTGAACGACAATTTTAGCAGATTTGTCTGACTAGGCTTTTAGAGTTGCCAACACATGCAGACTGTTTAATGTTACCTGTGAACTGCGAATACTTAGTGAAGCTTATATAATGCTATACTGGCTGGCGCAATTAGAGTGCCCGAGTGGAAGCAAACAGCTTCAGTATGAAAACAAAGATTCTCACGTCAGAGCAATATGAACCTCTTTAGTGTAATCGAGCATCCCAAACTTCCGGTTATCGATTACATGGGTGATCCATAGGTCGTCATACTTAGACATTTACCTAATAGGGACCATAGGCTAGTTTTCGCGCTAACTGATAGTGTACAGTACCAGGCACCAATAAGGAAGGAAGATTAGTATTTTCTATTTCTTCTCCAACATTAAAAGTCGCCATCACAAGTGACTTACTATGCTCGCTTAAAACTTGTCTTTCTTTGTCGTAAATCGTCCGGTTTTCTAAAAGTTCCATTTAGAATAATACTTTGTCAAATAATTAAAGCTCTGGGATTAAAATGTAAACCACATACAACGACGATTGTTCGCTTGGCATGTTATGGACAAAGGTACTCGCTTAAAGAAATCGCACGCCCACCAAATCACCCTCACGCCAGGTGAACCTATTTGATCCACTAAACACGATCAAGATTCAAACAAGTCCTTGGTAAGACGAAATCCCGAAGAAATGCGAGACTATCATGTTAACTATTTGAAAATGTGAATTGTCCCAGAATGTATCAATTGTCTCCCTTTGCTCTTGTTATTGGACAATCAACCGTACTTAACAATAACGAGAGAAAATCTTGGGTTACTTCTAAAGGGACGTCTATAAGATGACATCACGCCATATTGAAGGACTCTCCAATCCACTATTAGCGATTTAATTTGCTATTAGCGACAAATACTCATTTTAGCAACTGGTCCCTATTTGGCTCTCTGACAGTTGCCGACTTCTGGCGAAGACACTGTCCATATGGCTGCCAGACTCTTCGTCTGAAATGACGTTCGGTCCATGCACCTCTGTTGCTTACTGTGTCTATTCCTAATTTGTATGATCTTACGTGGATCGATATTTCCAAGGTCCTCAAAGACAGATAATATGTTCTTCAGACCATGTGGATCATCACACTTTACAAAGGTCGAATATATCAATATGAATACATCAATGTTGGACGCTATATGCAAAAAAAGAAGGTCAAATACAAGGTTTGCCCAAAATACGTCATAAAAGTCAACTTTATTCCTGAAACGGAGTTGATCCGGTTCCCAAAATAAATATTAATCCTGGATTATCAAAGACTTAACATGCTTTGTGCCTTCAATTTTAATAAGTGCCATTCATTGAGCCTGTTGTTAAAAAGCGATATTTCCATTAACATACTTAACTCCACATTGTTCTAAAATGTTCCTTACTGAAGATCAAGATGATTTTAAGGTCGCACACGTGCTTATTGATGCTTTGTTTAAAGTTTACGGGATAGTTGGGATTGAGCAACATTTTTTTCCCCATTTTTCAGAAATAAGGGTTTACTGTTAGCCAAGTGTGGTATTTAAAGACTCATGTGTCTTATTGATTTATTTAAATACTAGTTTACAACTTATATTCTTGATTTATTTTATGAATTTTAATCAGTTTGTTACAAGCTAGATACACATATAACTGAGCACGCATTTGCTGTATGGATGTATGGATACCGAAAAACTGTTTTCGTACAAACCTGTTACATAACTTAAAAATTTATCAATGTCCTTTTTACCTGCCAAAATAATCATGAATAAAACGCATTCTCAATTCAACGTTTGCAGGCATGCCAGATGCAATGGCATGGAATATATATTGATTAAAGAGGTTTTGAGTGAATTTAAATTCCTGATAAACTTTGAGAGATTGTCTATGCATCAGAGTCTACATGAAGAGGACAACATCGCAATTATAGACTACACGCCAAAAATTGTTTGGGAGGATAACTGGGCTAACTGGGCACAACCCCGACAACATATATTTTTCCTCTTGTTTCTGGCAAACAAACCTTCCTACTGTCTGCGGCAATCGACATTATGTATGGACTGAAAACATAGAGCGTACACTCTAGAGCACTCTGTCACAGCGGCATAGATTTAAACCAAATCTTTAGGCTCAGTTGTCTACACGTAATATGCAGTCATAAAAGAAAATTACACATAGCTAATTATATGTAAAAAGAGAATGTGATTATAAAACCTAAGGTCACGTTAAACTTCAGTTTGAAGTGTGAAACCGTAATACCTGAATCTGGATATTATAATTGGATAATATTAATAATTCTGGTCAATTGTAGTTGATAATTTGATATCATAAAGAAAGGTTTTATCGTGATCATAAATCGGTGACCGACAATGATTTGTCAGAAATGGTTCCTATTTTAAGCTTGATCAGAGAGCTACGCCTACATTGAACAAATACCGGTTACGGATTTTACACAGCAGGAACCGTTTAACTATCGCTTTAACACTTCAACTATCTTACCGTTGTCATTGTAAATTGCGCTTTTCAGATTAGCTGTAAAAAACAAAGAGATTATGTTTGGAAGTTGTGTGTTTAGGATGCAGTTCAGAATCAAAGTTCCATAGAGCCTATCAGTATTGATTGAAAGAAGCTGTCTACAAACGGATGATGCACGCGTTCGATTGGATGTTGTCCGAACGAACTTTCCGGGTTGCCAACGATCCGATTCAGCAGCGGTTGAAATGGAACTGTAATAAATGTTGATTGCAGAGAAAGAAACGTTTCCTTGAACGTTGATATATTATATGTGAGCACAGGTACATTAGGAGAATATTGCATTCATTGCAATAACCTTATTTGTCATTTGGATTTCTGTCGTATTAGAGTAGCTGTAAATTGTCCGAATTTCAAGAAGGCCACATAAATATATGGTTTAGTGAATAAGGCACTTCAGGTGTAAACTTGTCTCTTGTGTAAATATTGATTGATTTTGTTTAACGCTGTGCCCAAGGGTATTTCACTCATATTACGGCGGTGTAACGAACAATAATTGGTACAAAAACACAACCAAAAAGTGTTAAAAGATCCCCAGGTGCTAGGTAAAGCTATATGTCTATATTGCTATTCCTATGGCCATTACGTTCACGGTTTTCAATTTTGCAGTGATGATGATATCTTAAATGGTATCATCAGTACTCGTCAACATTATTATACAGGAAATAGAATTTTCTATCAACAAGAAAAACTAATGACAAAATGAATCAAAGAAAAAATGGACAGGTCTGAGACACAACACTATAAACTCACAACATGTATTTACGACATAAGTTCAATCTGTGGGACTGATTTAATTGAATGATTTCGATAACGGTTTTAGTGTCAATGATACTCTACAATGTTCTTTTTTTGTTCTTCAACCATTTCACTATGTGAAGTTCAAGGTCATTTTCAAGGACATTTTCTTGACTGATACAAAAATGCCCATGTAAAATTCTATCACCCCGTAAAAATGGAACAAAAATATAGATCCGGAGTAAAATTTTCACTTAGTTTTAATCTTGAGATATTGCATGGTACATCCAGTTTATTTACTGGATCTCTGCCTTTTGGTTTTAGTTCCTACATGACAAAATAACATAAGTGTAATACAACGTGGTTGCTGTTTGAGAAGCACTCCTTTACAGGATTTTATAATTTATCTATAAGATGTCCAAATCCTCAAGGATTTTTTTCTGTATGGGCAAACAAGCGTATCTTGTGTGCTTTCCACAATCATGCTTTCAAGAGAAAAACACAAATCACAGATATGGGTAAAATTAAAGTTTCAACTCCTGTGCTTCCCTGATATTATGAAACATTGTGATCTATGAAAGTACAGCAAAATCTCAATGTTTCTGTCATTTCAACAAAACATCAGCCGGAGTGAATTAACAGAAAATAACAGAAAAGCTGAGACATCATACATTACGACGTTAAATTTCTTTGTAGTTGTCTTAAAAGCACTCAATAAAAATTATCCTTGTTCTCAGGCCGGTCTCGCCAAATTTTTGACAGAGTGAATCTCAAACTACTTCCCTTCCAGATTAGTTACATGTAATGGACATAGCGGGAAGCTACATCAAAAGAGATTCGTTCAGTATCCCGACCGTTCACTTCGCCGGCTTCGCTTATGTCTGGCGTAATAAGCACCATGCAATTTATACCACTGGAAATTGAGTTACAACACGGAAGTCGATGTTGCCATTGTCTATATTTGTAATGTTTATCAGATAAGATCACAGTTTTATAACCTATTTAGAACCAATATTAAGTTTATTTTGGCATAAAGCAATATTTGGGTTACTACACTGAAGCCAACGTGGCCATCATCTGTATTTGTAATATTTATCATATATGTTCAGAGTTTACTGTAACTATCTTGGATCATTGACCAATACGTTGATTTGGTTCAATGCGATGTTACGAACAACGTTTTACGTATTCCTTTTTTAACATCGTAGTTCTTTAGATAACAGATAGATAAGTTAGATCAGTTCTTACACACTGATGCAAAAACGAGCAGCAACGAATGGACAAATAACTGAGACCGATAACTAGATTTGTTTGTTTGTGTGTTGGTTTGCGTGTTTGTTTTTCATTGGGGTTCAACGTCAAATTCATGGATAATTCATTTGTTCCTTGCCTAATTACCGAGGAAACCCTTGGTGTAAGCCTAGTTAAAAGCAACACCCCGCGTTTACCGGAGCCACATTATGTGACTCACTGTTATACAGACGAACTCGATCCAGTAAACGCTACATCGAAATAGGATATGTTATTGTACCCGCTAACCACTAGGCCCCGGCCGCGAGCCGAGAGCAAATAATCCCACATCGTGATCGTCATTATAGAGCCTTAAAGCTAATTTTTGTAGGGAAACGTGTGCGTCCAATTATTTTGGATAAAATAAAAGTATTTATCTTGTATACGTAGTAACAGTTAGAGCACGATAATCCGATTCAACACCTGACTGAAAACGTTTTAGATTTCATCATAGATTGACTTTAACTTGGTAGTACATTGCAAATATTTCGTCATTAATCAATAACTGAATGAAATATCTAGTATAGAGCCTCTATGGTTTGCTCCTCATTCCATATATTACTTTGCACGCAGCCTTGTTTCAGCCCACTTTTATTGGTGTAATTAAACATGTTATCTAATATTTTCACAGTTCGCAGGAGTTTTCTGATGATGAAATAGCTTGTCAATTTGCCGTTTTATTGATTCGCATCTCGCCTAAGTGTTTCTCGTGCCTTTTACAGAAATATAATTTAGTTGTTGGTGACAGTTGTGAGCATATCCAGTTTATCGAGATTCGTTCAATAAATATTTGCATTTTGTTCAATGGCGAGAAAGATCTCTTAGGTGTATTTTTATAAACGCCGTTGATTGACAAATAACTCTTACTGCGTTTTGTGCAGCCTTCCCTCAAGGCATCTATTGTCAATATCTGGTGATTATGATTAATTAACATTTGTAAATAACTAGTAAAACTTTTACACAGTGACCAGAAAAAATCAAATTGCAAATTTGTCAGAAATAGTATTTTTTTCAATCCATGAAGGCTTAATTCCACAACAAAATGCTGTTAAATTTACAATTTTACAGTTGGGAAAACATGGAAAATACCTTAGTTAAAACCCCATTTTAAAGTAAATACATTATTTTAGTAATCTATCGTGGGCTTTTTTTTAAATTAAAGTGTATTTATGAAAGAGGTTAAAACTGTTCGTTTAATTCTTAACTACACTAACTCATCTAGTCCTCCTAATCCACATCGAACAGAATACACTGTGCTTTTACATTACTCCACATGAATCTGTGATATTTGGGGTGTGTACATGAAAAGGTTGCGGATGAATTCCATGCGGATGGATTGTTAGTCGCTGATTGTCCACAACAAATACATTTGAGAGATATTTGTCCCACTGGGATTTTATTTTAAGGAATATAATTCGATAAATCAGAAGACGGAGATGCGTATGACTTCATTTTAACAGGAAGTATGGTTGCCGTATTGATAATAACTTTACACTGACCAAGTGAAAGACATGGACCTCTCTACCTAGTTCATCATCCGGTATAAAAATTAGCAAATGTTTTCTAATTTCCAGATATGGCAATCATCCATGAATACATGGATTACTGATTTTCACGAACTGAAAGAGTCCAATTATATAGATGCTTAATGTTGCGATTGGTCAAATCCAATCAACTAATTACATCTGTTCTAACTGAAATCATCATTTGAAGGGTCTGAAACTATGGCTTGCGACCTTCATGTCTTTGTCGCTCTGTTTTGATTAAACATAAAGTTTCCGGACCATACCCAGCTTCTCGGCTCATATATTGTTCCGCATGTTGTTTCAAAGAACAGCTCTCATTTCGACACATGATGAATGTGCCTTTTATCCCTCCTCTCGGTATACCAAAGTCAAATGCTTACAAGGTTTGATACACGATAATGTTAATCGTTTTCCTTACATAATGACAGTTATCGTACATGTATTTCTGAAGAAAATTATAGCCCTTATGTATCTAATGGGCAACAATTTAAAGTCGTCAAACACAGATTCCTGGCACATTTGTGAAACTTTGCACAGAATAACAAATTCTCTAAAGGCAGATGTAACCAAATTGTCACCTTCAGCCAGGTAATCAATTTGTACAACAATATCCAACGCATTTCTTAATGCTACCTCAAAATACTGCTGCTGTACTTTGTTATGTAGGTTGTATATAATTCAAGCGTAGGTGTTCTACACCAAAGTTTCAACAGTGGCTAAAGCTTTACAATGTTTCAAAATTATTCATCCTTTCAAAAAGATATCCCTACATCGTCTAACAACTGTGTGGAATAAATAAAATAAAAAACAGTACATGCACTGTAAAGTTTCAGTACTTAAAAAGTACCCATTGCTATTGAATGAAATCTTTGAATCCGTAGAATTACACATTTAGCTACATTATAATGCAAACATCGAAAAAGTGTATTCCTGAAGAATACATTTGGACATTACCTGTCAGATGCAATACCAGCCATTGATAACATTCGCGCTGGTGTACACAATCAGCTGATACAAATGTTATGCTGTTTAGTGCGGCCGTGTTATTCTTGATAGTTAATAAATGTCAGATAACAGTTGCCAGAGCCGAGTCGATCGATTACCATCGATTTGAGACGGTGTGGGTCCAACTTGGCCTGGCACAATAGTGACGTGGCAAGTTTTTTTTTACAGGATATCTTTTTTCCACCTACGTAATATAATTCTTTTGATCAGATACTCATGTAACATATACGTAAACTGAATACAAATCGGACAAAGTGGGCATATATAGTAACATCCCCAGAATTCATCTCACTTCTGTATTTGTGTCCGTCGTCATAAAAGTGAAATACCCTTGAGTACGACGTTAAACACCAATCAAACAAACAAACAAACACTCCCACGACATGTTTATGCTCTTTACTCCATTATAAAGCTGGCACAGTGATTAATGTACAGCTGTGTAGTTATCACGATACAGGCTAATATAAGAAATTAAAAATTATTATAATAATGAGATATAACTTCAGAAGGATATCGTCAAAAGTGCAAGTTAACAATTATAAATAATAAAAAGGAGAAAATGACAGAATATACAAACACATGCAAAAATACTATTCTATAAACCTGTGACTGATTTTCCTTAATTATTTTGAAGTTTGTGTAACAAAAATTACTTTATGGTTTATGTTCTTCTTACTGCTAAAATTATCTGTCGTTTTTTTTATATCTTATATGACTGAGATACCGCTTGATGTGTTTCTGCTGTGCTCTTCATTTAATAATGACATTTTTTTGGTGCAATTTGGAGCATTTTTAAAACTTTTCCCCCTTTCGTGTAAAATCAGTGTCCGAGTAGGCCCACTGTTCACTGGTAAGAAATGTCTCTTAAGCATTATAACTGATGATGTCTCTGGGAATCGCCAAGATATTTGCCTCATTAAATGTAACCTTTTGTGCTTTTATATCCCCAATAGCCAGCACCCATCATTATTAATCAATATATGATATCAAAGTTCAGTATTAAAGGGGTCATCTAAAAAGTCCAATCAAGCGCCGGTACCACGTGACCTAGATTATTTCTTGATTAGGATGATAATCACTATTTATAATTGCCGGATTCTGTTGTCAAATGTTTAAAATCAGTTAATCTCAGGGAGATGGCTACGAATGCTGATATGTATAATATGCAGCTTTTTTAAAATTCAAAATTGGTTGGTTGTGATTTTCTTTTGTGAGTTTATAATCTACAGCCTTGTAAAGATCACGATTAACAACTTGGAATATGAACAATTTAATAACGAATAGCGAAATGATGTTGACAGACTGTAGCCAATGACCTCCACACAGTTCTTAGCACTTATAACACGGTAAATAATATACTGGGACCCATAAACCAACCAATCAGAAACAAACCAGCCTTTTTAACGTCACAATTTAGGAGTATCGGAACATCGTCAGGCGAATCATATACTTCTGCCAAAACAAACATACTTACACAATTCAATGACATGATATTGTAAAGGCTTCAACTATGATTGATTAAAACAAAAAGTGTTGCTGCGTGAAGGTAACAAGAAAAAAATCGTCAATAAACTTTTCCTCATTTTTCTTTTAGGGAAACCTCATGCAGCATCCAATTTCGCGGAGAAAAAATACAATCAAATAGTTTAACATATCCTTATAGTCTGTTTGCTGGAAAAATAAACAGCTGTGTTTTCTCACATAATGGAAATGTCCGTCCCTCTTATGTACATTTATGTGTGATCTTATTGTGTTAATTACAGTTTTCAGTGCAGTTTGGAGCTGTATTAAAACGAATTCACCTTAACTTGTAAAGCCAGTATCTGTGTATAGTTAACTGCCGAGAATTATCTCTTTAAACATTATAAATCATGGGGTTTCTGATAATCAGTGATATATTGATCGCATTAAATGTAGCCGACCACGACTAGTACTCGACAAATGATATCAAAGTTCAGCCCCATAGAGGTAATCTAAAAAGTCTAATCAAACGCAAGTACCATGTGACCTAGATTATTCTTGATTAAGAATTAAATTGTTTTCCTTTCACAAAGCATAAATTACTATGGAGATGCATTATAGACAAACATTGTTTGTGATTGACTCATTCTTTAGTCAAGTTTCCCAGTTACCGAGCCCTATTTAAATATTGCATCGGGAATCAGTCAATCTAAACGGACTAGTTATGAAGGTTTAAATGTGTAACAGGTTCTTTGTTTTAAACCAAATTGGTTTTGTTCTGGGTCTTTCTTGGCTATTTACAGCCGTGTTAAGAAGTTACCAACAAAATAATATGTTTTCCATCAGTTGTAGGATGGGGAATAAACGACTGGAATCCAGAAATCAATCAATAAGACGCAAAGCAGCTTTATGAAATGTCACTAGCTTGGGCTATTGCAACATCGTCAGGCTAATCGTAAACTTCCGTCTAACAAACATACTTATGCGATTACATCCGATTTTAAAGGCACGAGGTTTGCAAATTAAATCTAAGTTTGACTACTGTAGGGAACAAGACATACATGTAAGCATTTGGGGGCCTGGGAGGGGCCTAGTTAGTGGTTATGGCTAAGCTACATAATCTTCATTACAGTGTTGGTAATGGGCAATAAATGACCAAGAGCGTTTCTCCATTTTGAAAAAATCATCGGTTCTATCGGATGAAACAAAATGTCCATGATACAAGTTTGTAAACAATTCAAGCCAATTGATTGGTTAAATAGGAGACTTGTCTTTTGTACAGGTTTGCGGTTAAACTAAATAATCAATATCACCTACTGGGAGTACATGCACACATTGTGTGTTGGGTCAGTTTACTGTGTATCTTTAAGGTGATCCAGTTTTTAGCGCTGGTCCAGTATCTCTGTATCTAAATGTATGGCGTTTCGCGGGTAAATTATAACAGTATTTATTCGCCTCTTCTCTTGTACACAAGTACAAGTATGTATATCACAGAGGTGGAACTATTTAACCTCGGTATATGTTATCCTAGATGCTAGATGTATCCTAGTGTACAAAAATGTGCTAATAATACAGAGAAAAGTCCTCCAGCTAGTTTACACATGGTGGTCAGTGTATAATAAGACTATTATATTTGTTCAAGATTATCTGATTATTTTGCTACGATTTTGTTTGTATGGTATTGGTATGTTAATGTCAACGTTTCGAGACAATGTCACTCAACCATACGGGCACTTTAATCGGTGGACACAAGCTTTTACATGCAGCCACCAAACAGTAAACGAAAATTTACCGTTGAATGTTCGAAGTTGCTAAAGAATACGACAAACAGTTACCAGTCATCAAGAAGTCTTCACAATCATTCCATGCATTGGGGTTACAGTGCACATTGTCTAATCATTGTGCTACGGTTTGGTTTGTATGATATCAACGTTTCGAGACAATGCCACTCAACCATACGAGCACTTTAATCCGTAGACACGAGCTTAATAGACATGCCGCCACCAAACAGTGTAAGAAAGGTTACTGTTGACTGTCCCTGGTTCCTAAAAATATAACAGACAGTTACCAGTCATCAAGAAGTCCTCACAACCACGGCATGCAATGGGGTTAAAGCACACAATTACTCAACACGATCTATAAGCTCAGTTCAGATCATATCGTATTTGGTCGTCGCATACATCAGTTACATGTATTTGAAAGAGCGGGGTCGATCGATTGTTAGTTATCAGAGGTGCTCTGTTACACTAAATAGATCCAACTAGCCTAGACTTGGCACTAAACAAACCAACCTTTCGTTTCACGGGGGAGAACCTTTTTTCCGCGCAGTTTCCCTGATGCATCCGCCGAAAGTTACTTACGTAACTTACTTAAATTCCTGGCAATTGGTCCGGTAGTGGACGGGTTAAATAGAGGGTGGTGGATATAGATAGAACTCAGATTGACGGCAAATCAAAAACATCTGTATCTATTTACTACCATGAAGCTGCCAATATGCTTCAATGTTGATTTATTTATGAGCTTTAATTTCCTATGGGAGCGGTGAATAGGGTTCATATGACTTTCCAGTCAAGACGATTTCATAGTATATACAGTTTTGTTCAGAGTAGCGATCAAAACATATCAATTATCGTACAGAGTAGAAATGTACGTGGAGTTCAATAAATAACTTGACTGGGAGCCCGGTTTGTTTATCAATTGAAGTGCGTTTGTTCTTTTTTTTTTAACAAAAAAGTCCTGAGGCGTTTGAATAGTTGTTATACACTCGATTTCTGTTGTCCAAGGCTATCAGAGACAATTGTCAACAAGAAAATGGTCAGATGTGGAGTATTTGTGTTCCGTGATTGTCTTGTTGTTGCATTGTTAGTGTTACCAATCAAGGCGAGGGTTGTTTCCATGGCCTAATTGGATGACAGGCTATGAAATGAAGGGGATAAATATACAATCTTATTGGTGGCCACTACTGAAGCTGTGCAGTGGTTACACGTGTTGCACTGCAGATGGTTTTGGTGTCGCCTGTGTAGCTAATCATCCCCAAAAAGCTGCAAAATTGATGTGGAAGGTTTAATACAGGTTGTTTCCATTTCATCCATATGTAATATTCACAAGGCCTTCCAATAACCGAAGTGAGCAGCGGAGGAAACTTACACAGACTCGTAAAGTCCAAAAACATGTTATCGCCAAGTACCATCTATGTTTTTAACGCAAACTGCAGCTTTGCGATGAAAAGCGCCATCACTGTCTTATCAGGAAGCCACAAAACGGTGCTTTTCTTTTAGCAGCTGTTACAAAACAAAAACCCAGTGGCTTAAAAAATTGAAAATGTACCTGTTAGGTGTGTCAACATAAATTCGAAAATTTCTTTTTATTTAAGAAAGATTAACTTTGTTAAAATCTTTATTGAGTTTGTTTAGTATCTTTGAAAAAAGAATTGCCAAGGTCGACAGCTGAATTATCTCAATAGCATAGTCCCGGTGTAGTGCTATAGTTGTAATTTGCATGGCAACGACCGCAAAATTTTCGTTAATTTAACTAATATCGCTTCATTCAAAAGTGTCCTGGTTTATGACCAAGCGGTCTATACGCCAGTCATGGAGGTAACACGGAAACGGTGTGAAAATATGAGATGTATACGACCAATGGAACTAAAATTGTTTACTTGCAATTTTGCAATATTTAATAAGACATGCATAATCTTCAGACAAGTTTTATGGAAGAGCCCAGTCAATACAGGTGCATTGTGTTGATTAATCATAGTTGTACTTGTATAGGGGTTGAGTACACCGAAAGAGAAAAGAACACTATTTAAATTTTGGTGTAATGCGCGAATCACGGCTAAGATAAATAAATATTCCTTCATCCCCACCCAACCCCCCATAAAAAACAACAATTTTGCTATCAAGAGTTTTCAATACTAAATACAAATTCAACATCCCGTCATTCTTATAGGTCCTTGCTCGTATACCGTTATCTCATATATACTCAGATTGAATAATAATCAAAATATATAGAAATAGTCTCTATCAATTGCACGATCGTTAAAGATAAAAGTCCTTCGACACTGATGCAATTCTTATTGTCTGATTGCAGTGATTTCGAATAAATTTGGTCTCAAACTAATCACACATCAAGCAGAAGATTAGTTGCCATCTACATAACCATTTTGTGTTTGTCTGATTTTGTCGTTAGGATCAAAGTGTTTGTTTGTTTTTTTTTTTTGTTTTTTTTTATATGAATTGGATTGTTCCCTTCCTACTCATTTTAATACTTAAGGCGATATAAACTGAACCCCACCTACTCGACAGCTTTATGCATAGCAAATATGACCGGTTTGTTTAAATTCGTACTCTATCAAATGTGGCCCAGGCTTTTTAAAATCTGTTGGTGTTGGTTTGGCACTGTAATCATTGTCATGGTCATTGAAAACATTCGCCGTCCGGTTCTGGTTCACCAATCAGAAGGTCTCATAATATGTAATAACTTCCGCCGTCTGCCTGAAAATGAAGGTTTATTTGATTGGGGTTTAACGTCGTACTCAATAGTATTTCACTTATATGACGACGGATTGTCCACTTCACACTGCTACTTGTCTTATAACGGTGGAAAACCGAGAGAAAGGCTAGTAAAAAACACCCTTGCAATTGCCTGAGCAACATCTTGTGGCTTACTA
>JAVFBW010053246.1:0-17724 GCA_034783835.1 Mopalia ciliata
CCGTCGTCATATAAGTGAAATACCCTTGAGTACGACGTTAAACACCAATCAAACAAACAAACAAACAAACCTAATTTATGTCCAGTAAATTCAAATCAGTTGTCCCGGGAATGTGGCTTACTGGTAGTTTTTCTACCGTCCACAGGTTAGGTCTGCTTGTCCGATGTATCAGTTATATGATCTAGTCACATGATGTGGCTCAGACAATAACAGGCATCGTTTCTGCAAGGTTTCCTCCCAGTTTTGCAAGTGAAAATCATTTGAGTACAACGTTTAACTTCAATCAAACACAGAAACAAATGAACTGAGTTTTGTTCACCTGTCTTGTCTCTAGGGTACAATTGGCCTATGTGAAACAGCTCCAGAAGAAAGATGACGAAGCCTTACAGATCTATAACCAGGTCCTCAAACAAAGGTAAGAGCCAGTAAATTCCTTTCATCAGCAGATATAAAAACATTGTATGGGCATTTTTAACCAAAGGGTAGTATTGTATATTAATGCTGTCCGAGGAGTATTATTGGTTTGCAAAAAGTCCATTCTGAAAAGCTGGGAGGAAGGTTTCCTTCACCCATTGGGCTGGTATGTCGTCATATAAGTGAAAAATACCCTTGAGTACGACGTTAAACCCCAATCAAACAAAATCACTCCTTGGGCTGATCATATGAGTGAAACAACTTGGAGTATGATGTTAAAAAACAATCAATTAAACAAACAGTCTCTTGACATTACATTATTACCATATAAGTGAATTGTCATGGGGATAGCAATAAACACTAATCAATTAATTGTCAGTTTTGTTTTGACGTTTTGTTGTTGATTTCAGACCCACAGACACAGGACTAGTAGCTGTGGCATCAAACAACGTGGTTACAATCAATAAGGTATGTGCCAATCTATTTTCAGGGATCAGTAAGACTTGGTACAGACTTCAATGAGTAATTCGGTCAACTTCTATTAGGTGTTACAGAAGACTTTTGGTAAAATGTAGAAAATCCAGCTTTATGGGAACAACACGTAAAACAATAATAACAAAAGTATACTGTGACATAAACTGCACTGTTGTTTGCTGCGACTGATCATTAGGATTTTAGTTTGTTCTGAATCATCATTATTCCCTTTAAAATGTATGCTGTCTTTACTTAGCACTGGATGAACATGAAGTTTTCAGCATTATCAAACACTCCACATCTTAGTTGTGCTAGTGGCAATTATTGTTGGGATACACTTCATATCTGTCATACGAGTTAAATACTTTAAGTGCTGCGTTAAACACCAAGAAATCAATCAATTAAATACTGTGATTCCCACCAGCGGGCGGTTGGAAGGAGCTTCATGTTGCCCTGGTGCTCTCAGAGCTAAAGGGAAACAGGAAGCCGATCTGTTTGTGGCGTCTGTATTGCGTCCTGTTGTTGTCATCCTGTATTTGTCCTGTCCTATCTTTGTTTGTTGCCAGTGGTGTCGAGGGTGGTTTTCTTCACCCATTGTGCTGGCACATCGTCATATAAGTGAAATACCCTTGAGTATGACGTTAAACACCAATCAAACAAACAAACAAACAAACTTATACATGATTTAAGAATAATCTTCTTTGGTCCAACTAGTTTAAAAGTTCTGTCTTGTTGACATTTTTTGTATTGTCAGGTGAGGGGAAACCTTCTCCGTGTGTTAAGAAGAGGACGAAGCTGTGTTATGATTTTCTATCCAATATAGATCAGACAGGTTTGTGGGTTTTCATGTTTAAATTGGTTTCTTTTTTTTTCATCTTATTTAAGCAAGGAACAGTGTGAAATGGACAAGTTATCATCATATAAGTGAAACACCCTTGAGTACCTAAACCCCAATCAAAACGCTAGGGTTCATCTCAATTTTCCACTAATTGCAGGTAATAGTAAGTTATGTTAATTGAAAACCTGAGTATGTTGGTTGACCAGTGAATAAACCAGATCAGTATTGTTAGTGTTATTTTCTGTTTATAGGTGAATTACTGTCTCAGTTTGATGATGATGGGATAGATGAGATCAAACACCAAAGATGTGTGGTAAATTAAATACAATTTTTGTAATATTTTGCTCAGTAATTTGCTGAATAACAAAAATTATAACTTGTTTGTACTAGGTTTCTTCTATGTTTTCCACTGTATTTAAGCAAGGAACGGTTTGAAATGGAAATTCGTCACCATATAAGTGAAATAGCATTGAGTACAAAATTAAAACCCAAACAAACCAACCAAACCAAACGCTAGAGTGAGAAATAAATTATTCAACCCTCGCCTATATGACACGATGAATATCACTTGCGTCAGTTAATTTTCAACATCACTGAAGACTCTTGATTTTGAATCTTATTCACATAATGTTCATCATATCACACATTTTCTTATTAGATGACCTCTAATTATGTCATGACTGACCTTGAGTTAAATGAGATAATAATTGAAAAAAAAAACAGTGTGGATACCCAACAAACAAAAAATGGTTTTTAGCTGCTCATTTTTGGGGTTTTTTGCTTGTCTCCTGTTTTTTATTTTTTGTAGAGAGCAGAAATCCAATCCAGAAACATGGGTACTTCACAGTATGTAGAGTTTTGTGAAGCAAGACAAGTAACATTTAGTAAGTCAACCCATTTGATCAGATCAGAAATGTGATTATCTTTGCTATGCCCTCCCATGGGTATGGCTTAGTAAAGTTAGTAGTAGTGTGTGATAATAATGTATCCTATGTAGGTATAGCGTTCATGGGATTGAGTCGGTCTGTAGGCCCTTAGGTATATGAGTGAGTCACTTGATGTGGTTCAGGCAATTGCTGGGGTGGTTTTTATGAGGTTTTCTCTCGGTTTTCCATCGTAATTTAGCAAGGACCAGTGTGAAGTGGATAATCTGTCATCAAATAAGTGAAATACCCTTGAGTATAACGTAAAACCCCAATCAAACAAACAATTAGGTCCTGTAATGTCCTGTAGTTGTCCTGTACTGTCTTTTTTTTTTTTGCCAGTGGTGCAGAGGGTGATTTTCTTCACTCATTGGGCTTGCATGCTCTTATGAGTGAAATGGCCTTAGGTATGGTGTTAACCCCCAATCAAACAACCAGAACCAAAAAATGTATTGATTTGGTGTCATCACCAGGGACACCCTCCTCGTATGAGTGAAATAGTCTCAAGTATGTTTAACATCAAGCCAATTTACCACTGTATGATTGATTCTGCTATGGCTACAGGTAGACGGTACAAGTCACAGCGTTTTAAAGAGTGGGTGATGTCCGGCTCACAGATGGATATCAAACCTAATGTCTTCGCCCTGGAAACTCTCAACTACCTTGCATATGAAACCGTCGCTCAGGTATCTCAAATCCTCACCGACTTTACTAGTAACGTCATTGGAGGAGACAAGGTTGTAACTGGAGACTAGTCCTTGAGAAATATTTTCCATGGCTTCATTGAAGTTAGATGTTTTCAATGTGTATAGGTTTTTGTTGAGCTATACTACAAGATCACCATTGCCATTAAACAGAAGTAAACTACCTTTAAATATGATCTGCCTACTTGGTTGACTAGTGTTTAGCGCCGTGTTCAAGGCTATTTCAAATCAATAAACAGAAGAGATCAACAAAAAAAAACAACAAAAAATGTTATATATTTTTCTAAAGAGTTTACACACTGCAAAGATCAATAATCATCTCATGTTCTAGATACATGCAAACTCTCTGAAACAAATTGCTAAATAGATCTTTATTTCAAGTTGTTATGGATAACCTACATTTCCTCTAGAGATCTGCATGGTATAAAAATAATGATAGATGTACAAGAAACAAGGTATTCATTATGGCCATATTGGTTAGAAATTAATCAGTGTACAAGGTGGCATATCAAACATCTAGAAATGTTATGTATACATGCTCAATAGGAAAATTAATGTTCCTCCATAACTGATAGACCCAGTACACTCTATACCACCCATAACATGTTTAAAACAGACGGTAGTGAGCAAATGGTTGCTCAGCTCTGATAGGCAACATTCTTTAAAAAAGTTAACTATTTTTTTTTGCTATTATAATAGATGGTTTCTAGGCAACCAAAATGTATTCAAATCTCAAATTTCAATTGGGTTTGTTTGTTTGGTGTTTAATGCGTACTCAGGGGTATTTCACTTATATGATGACGGATTGTCCACTTCACACTGTACACAGCCTTATTACAGTGGAAAACCGAGAGGAAACCTTATAAAAACCACCCCCGTGATTGCCAGAGCCACAACATGTGACTCGCTCATATCAACAATCCTGTGAAGAAGTTAGAAGAAATAGCCCTGAACAAATGTCACATGAAATCCAGTATTATATCTATCAAAGAATGCCTGAATAATAAGTTAATAAGTTAAATTGGCCTAATTTCAGAGAGGGTTTGTATATTAAGTTTATCTCCCCAATGTTTGACAGTGATAAAAACTGGAAAGAATACATTCCAATGAATGATTGATTGATTAATTTGTGCTTAATGCAGTGTTTAAGTTTATGTCATTTTTGTCAAGGTGTTATCGTCAAAGGAAAACTATCTACATGTAGTCTAAATGAAATGAGTAGGGTTCAGGTTTAATAGCTGGGAAAATAACTTACTGCATATAGTAAAGATTGCTTGTACAGAAATCAAAGCTGGAATCATTGGTTGAGAGCATCCCTTAATTCTACACTAACTCATGTGAAATTGCAGGACTATGATTCACACTGAATGTAAACCTATTCTCAAAAACCCAACTATATCATAATGATGAAGTTATGAAACAAATATTTCTTACCTGGTGCTTTATTCAGTTCAAACTTAAGCTGCTGCACAAGTTGATCTCTGTCCAAATTATGCTGTCCTTGTGATGTCCCTTGCTGGGAAAATCCAGTCAAAAACCCCTGTGAGCGAAACACTGGTGTTTGTTTAGGGAGAGGGCCAGCAAGATCCTGTTTAATGTTGTAACGAATCTGCTGAGTTGACAGATTATCCCCGGATTCTCCAGCTTTCGAAATACTGGGGCTTGGAGTGGAGGTAGCCAATGTGCTACTGGATACACTGTTATAAGGTGGAGGTGGACCAGTCTTCATGTAAGGGTGTGGCATTCTGTTAGGGTCAAGAACAAATTGTGGCTGTGAAGTGGGTGGCCTCACACCACCAGCCTCTGGGAATGGGGGTCTGTTGGGTGGAAAGCCTGGCCTTGATGCAAAGAAACTCTCATTGGGGCCTTGCTGCATGCCACTTGTGTTATCAGCTTTGGATACCATAGATTGAGAACTATCTGGTAGGTTAAGAGAGTAGCGCTGGTTAGGATCAGGCATTCCAGAAGGTCTTCCAGAGAGTAGTTGCCCTATATGGGTGGTTTTTGTACTAGGCTTTTCAGTAATCTGTTCAACTTTTATTTGAGCTGCAGAGAGCAGTGGTTGAGTATTAGGATTTGTGAATGGTGGACGAGAGGTACTTGGTTGGTGATCTGGCTCACCAGGAGTCAACCCGGGGGGGCCAGACACAGGAATTGTCTTCTCTAAAGGTTTATTTTGAGCTTTGGCTACACTATTGAGTATCTCCACTATTCTTCGTTCTGTTTCTGATTGGACAGGAATACCTTCTATACCCCTGTTGGCGACCTGTCCAGAACCTATTTACAAAAAAAGCGGCATCAATGATTTAAAAAATATTAAATGCAGTATTTCTAAATTTTCTACCAAAAAATTATCTTTGATCAAATAATGTAAATGTAAATAGTTAAATGCTGAGAATTGAAACATTATGAATGTATATTGAAGATGACAAGACAGACAAGCACAAACACAGGGTGAGAGATATTGAGATACTGTACCTAGCTGATGGGAAGGATCACTTGGGATTGTGCCTGATAGATTCTCACTAGATTGAGCAAGGCTAGCACTAGGTAAGGGATTACAGGATGGGTCAGGTGCGGACTGTCCTTGCTGATTCTTCTTTTTACGCTTTTTCTTTTTCTTGCCTGGCTGAGACATGGCAGTGTCATCCCCAACCATCTCAGGCATTAAGGGTGGGAAATTTGGGGTCATTTCAAAGCCTGCAATGGCATGGGAAGCTCTTAGATATAGCCAATCATACACAAAGCTTGGATAATTGTAAGCATTCAAGGAATAGACACATTTAATCTTGGACAATCAACATACATGTCAATTAAGGTGTATTTAATGCAATACAATAGCTTTATTCCTACCCTATAACTTCTATAAGTTGGGACACTCATAATTTTTGGACAGGCCACAGAAATAACAGGTAAGGCCACCTGTGGTAAAGACTATATCTCTGTCCCAACTGCTAGAAGTTATAAGGTAGTACCAGAAATCAAACTGAAATAGTGACATGCTTTATTTAATAAGCAGGGGAGATATTTTACATAGCAGTCATGCATTTATTTAGACTTAAGTAAAAACGAGGTGTCTTTTCTAAATGATCTTAACAATTATTCAGAAGACTGACAACACATCTTTGTAAATCCTCCCCATGATATGAATAATTAAGAAAGTTTTGTCAGTCAGGCAGCAGCATCATATAGAACAGACTTTGAACTTTTGTGTACATTATACATTGTTTACTCATGCATCTTCTAGGACAGAACATTTTAACAGGTTAGTAAGTTGTATCTGTGATTTTGATGCACAGAAAGCAGAAAGCCAGGGTTAAAGGTTTAAGACAAACATAAAAGTCAACAAACACATACAACAAACACTCACTGACCAGCAGCTATTTATATATATAAATCCCTTTTTTTTTAACCAATCAAAGTCTGTATAAAGATTTAGACCAGAAACGGAGAATAAAGTATTTTAATTGGATGTTTTAAAGTAACACCTGTTCTGGCAATCCTGGATTGACAGGCCTTGTTTTTATCAGATGCTTTAGAGATTTCTATATAACCTATGATAAATAATACTCCATAAGCTAAAGAGACAAATAAATACAACTAATTCAAACAATGAAAGTTCATGTTTTCTGGAACAAACTAAATGAAATCATAAAAAAAAAAAAAAAAATGCTAGAAAAAATGAAATAGCCACATGTAATAGAAATTAAAATCGTACCAGCTGGTAGTGGGGGCCTTGGGCCGAACTGAGCTGTCAAAGGGTCCACTGGTGTGGGTCCCACCTCACTGCGTGGAGGAAAAGGGGGTCTGTTTGGGTCTTGGAAACGAGGCTCTTCTCCTGGTACTGTTGGAAATCTTTGCGTGGGATCAAAGGGAAATCTCAGAGCTGTTCAAGTAAATCATAAGGCAAAACTCAATCAATTCGATGAACAACATTTTGATGGGATGGGATTTTGGGTATATTTAAATAACACAAATTATGTGTACAAAATACTCCGAAATACACATGGTAGGCAGGTCTGACTTAACCCTATGATGCAACAGATCTAATATAGACCCTATCATTTTGTGATTCGTCAATCAATGAGTTTTGTGTGATAACAGCAAAAGTGGTAGTCTTGATAAATTCTCTGTATTCATCAGTCATAAAATAATTAACCTAGACTTTTAGAATAATTCTAAGTACCTGGCATTCGAGGCGGTCCTGCCCCTGTGAATCTAGGACCACCAAAACGAGGCTGGACACCTGGAGGAATACCACCTGGAAAACGTGCTCTGGGATCAAATGTCTGCTCTCCAAAAAAGGGCAAGTTTGATACTCCATCTTTCAATTCTGATAGAGAAAGTAACACTTAGTTAATAAGCCTGTTCGGGTGATAGATATATTATCAATCTCAACCACAATTACATGGGAATTACTCACATCCTGAGCAACATTTATGTTCCAATTGCTGGCTAATATCCTACTACACATAACAGTTTGATCCATTAGCACTAAAAGAAAGCATATCAACTTATCAAGATATACTGCAACTAAGCAGAGAGTCTTTACAGAATACAAACTGAGAACAATTGCTTATAATACTGTTCAAATCTCATTCCTACTTAAGTTTTTTTTTTAATTCTGTGGATTTGATGTGATGTTTTATGTTCACAACAGGATGAATAACTGGGGAAAGTCAATCAGTGAATTAGTTCTCTATTAAACATCACCCTCTTACTATATCCAGACATATTTGGTTATGGAGTAGTTGAATGGTGGTTACTGCAAATTATAACCCACCATGATGCTGTTGTTGTTGCTGAAGTGCTCTTTGTTGGTCTATCTGTTTCTGAAGCTGTTGTCGTTGCATCTCTTGCTGCATTCTGAGTTTCTCCAACTGTTCTCTCTGTTGGTAATCCTCACTAAACGGATTGTTGTCCTGCGGGGAAAACCATTCTTCTTTTCTGAAAGTTGCCTTTAGGCACGAAGTCATTAGTTAGTATATCTTAAGAGTCATCAATTATCCAGTGTTTCACATGGACCACAACAAATTAACAAATCGAATGAAGGCTTTTTCCAGAAGCCAATAACTGAAGACTGATAAAACTAAAAGTGTCTTCCACAGGTTAACTTATAACCATTCTGCATATATTTGTGTATCCACTGTTTAGGTGTTGATTCATATAAATACTAAGTTTGATATTAACCAAAAAAACAGTTAATTTCAAGGTATTCAAAAAATAAGAAGCAAACTTTATAGGTATGTTGGTGGCTGTTGCAAACAAGACAGCTTCATAAGACATGATATTAAGACTCACCCCCGGTACCACACTGGTCGCAGCTGCCTTTGGCTGCTGGTTCATTTGCTGTAGTCGATTCTGGACATAATTGTCATATTCCTGACGTTGTGATGGGCTTATTCGGACTGCCCCATGTTGACCAGGCATTTTGGGGGCTGGACTAGCAGAGGATATTGCCCCACTGGTGGGAGGGCCTGGAGCCCCTGGTGAATGCATTGGTGACATTCCAGTAGGGGTCAGAGGGCCTTCTTTTGGTACTGGTAACATAGGCGGTCCTACACCTGGGGGAAGATGGGGACCTCCTGGCATCTGACCTCCACCAGGCTGGGGCCAATGCTGGCCATATATCTCCTGAATTAAAAGTCATAAATGTTTCAAACATAGTTTCACATATGAAGTAGTCCACAAGCACCAAAGACTTCTACTAATAGGAGTTGTTTCATCCTAAGTAATTCCATGTATTAGCTTGGACTGCAAATTCTGATTCTTACCCCCAAAATATCATATGATTTTCTGGCATATCCAAATCAATATAATTTTATGATATTTACAAAACAAAAGGCTTGTTCTATTCAAACTATACTAATTCCATACTATATTTCCTTTTCTCAATAAGTAAAATGCTAATAGTTGCAGAAGGTCACACAAATACCTTTTGTTTTTTCCTGTATTCTTCAATATGGTTTTGATGTTGTCGATGTTGTTTACGATATCCCTCGAGTTGTTTTTGAAGGCCTGACTGTTCTTTTGTGACTCTTTCAAGCTCTTGGGCATCTGCAAGAGACAAATCCTGTCCATTCTTCTTTGCCTACAATAATAAACACAACAGTTGAATACACTATGGCTGACTTATTCATGTGTATTAACTTTTATGGTATGTCTTCATCCACCAAACCTAGCTTTTAAATTTGAGACTATTGTTGAAAAGTTTCTCAAACGTGGCATAAATTTCAGTTTAGGCTAGTTTGACTCTCGCGATTGCCGGCGCCACCTCGTGTCTCACTCATATACCCGAGGGTCGACAGACGGACTCCATCCTGTGAACGGCACATCGAAGTGGGCTTTAGTAAGCATACTCTCTAACCACTAAGCCACAGCCGCGGGCTTATTTTTAAAGAAAACCATCTGTAGTGCACTTGCAATAGAATTAGTATAGCCGTTAATTTAAAAAGCAGAGGGGACGTTATTGTTCGAAAACACAGTAGTTGTATCATCTAGTCGTGGCTGTCCCCTTTTGCCTGCACTGGTGGATGCTTTTATATAAAGCCGAAAGTGAGCGTTCTGCCCCCAAGCGAAACAACAACAACCGCATTTACATATCAGCTTGGTACCAAAAACAGGATTTTTAAAAACAGCATGTCAGCTGAAAACATGCTAAACGTATGTGTTACTCGAAGAGTTATTTTGATATGTATACAACAGTTTAACATTGCTCTTGAATGACCAAGCTTGGGTATACTACCCTGTTGTTACAGATATCTTCAATGCATACAAATGCAGACTGACACAATGGTGACCATGTTTTCGAACAATGTCAATCCTGCCTGTTAAGTTAACTAATTACTGCTAATCTGACTGGAATGCAATTGCAATACAGATGCTTGTCTTTGAAAATTTGCAATAAAAATAATAAGTTTAGGTCGAAAAAGAGTTATCTTTCCCTTTAAGTAATTCACTCACATAGTGAGAGCAAATTATAAAACCCTATTACAATATAACGTGACGATGTAAAAATTGTAATATTCTAGAACAACTTTTATAATTTTTTGTTTGTCAATGATGTCACTGATTGTGATTGCATCACATTATCATTTGATCAAAAAGTTAAATTCACTATACTGATATCTGACAGGTTCATTTATTTTCATTGTTTCATGTTAAACATAGTGTTCAAGTGTAGGTTAATTCCCCTTACATTTGTCCACACAATTTTTGTATTTTTTTTTTCATTGCTAATTTAACCATTTGAATCCCAATTTTTTTTTTTTAAATTTCCTGAATTATGGGACTGATTATTTTTTTCTTAATATAGCAAAACAAATCCACTAATCAATAACTTTACCTGTCTAATTCTTGCATTAATAGCCTTCTTATTTTTCTTCAGTTTGGCTATCTGCTGCTCCAAACACTTGATTTGCATGGCAAGGAACTGAGCATGTTTATTCAACCAGTCTTCATATTGTATGTCAGCCATATCAGCCGCTGGTAATCAACAAAAAAAACATATAAACTTGATCACACTGGCACAGGGATGAAAACTATATATTTTTATGTCACTCCTCTTGTTATAGCTAAGTGTATGTAAGCTGATCACATGTTTTCACCAAGACAAAGAGTGAAACTGGTCAGGTATCGTTGTAAAGCACTACCATGGCAAAGCAAGGCACATGGCTTGCAGTTAATGCAGAATTTTTACAAAGTTATCCAAATTAATCCAGTTGGTTTTGGTTTGTTTGTTTGTTTGATTGGTGTTTAACGTCATACTCAAGGGTATTTCACTTATATGACGACGGACACAAATATAGAACATCACAAATCTGCTCCCGGTTACCCTTTAGTTCTGCCAACACCAGGGCAACAGAAAGCAACCTCTGTTCTCGCCTCTTACGATCGACCGAGGAAACCGAGGGAGTATTCTGCAGGGCCATGGCCCACCCGTTCCCTCACGGGGCGACCAGAAAGTAAATACCAGCCAGTAAATGTTTACACAAAAATGATCATGGACTATAATAAATGTGGTAACAAAGCGAGAAATCTGATTTAACATTATTTTAAAACAAAATGTGATTGAATGTCTGTTGGTTCGATTGTGTTCAACATTACACTCAAGGGAAGTTCACTTATTCAAGACAAATTGGATGGCTCACTCTGCTTTCATAAAAGTGAAATACCCTTGAGTACGACGTTAAACACCAATCAAACAAACATACAAACACTCTGCTTTATTTATATGTGGTGAAAAAATTGGAGGAAACCTATAAACTTCCTCTGCTATAGGGAAGTCACCTTGTGTGATTTCTCCATATACTAGGTTTACTGGTAGACTCGATTGTTTGTTTGTTAGTTTGATTGGTGTTTAACGTCCTACTCAAGGGTATTTCACTTATATGACGACAGATTGTCCACTTCACACAGCCTTGTAACAGTGGAAAACCTGGAGGAAACCTAGTAAAAACCACCCCGTGTTTGCCGGAGCCACAACATGCGACTCGCTCATAAACCTGATGGTTGACAAGCGGACCCGATCTGATGAACGGTAAATCAAAGCAGGTTCAGCTTAGGAAGCACATTCGCTACTACTAAGCCACGGCGGTGGGCCCTTGTATACTCGAAGCCGTCAGCTTTACCTTTAAGGAGGATCAGTAGTCAGACATGCTAACCACTATAACACAGTTGCCGGCTTAAAATAAAATATGAGAAAATAAACTCACATCTGGTATTGTGGAGTTTCTGAAGTGGAATGTGCAATAGCACCACAGTCTGAAAAAAAACAAAAAAACAACAACATTATTAGTGCTGATCAAAGTGTTAGCCAGAGAAACCCAAAAAGCCTTTTGAGACACCCTGCTTCAGTCATATTTAACATGGGAAAGATAGGGGTTACAGTAAAATGAGGATCCTGTTTCTGTAAAAATCAGGATTTAAGACAACCTTTTCTTGATTTCTGACTAATACTATATGGTGCTGTTATAATGATTTGTCAACAACTGGACCACACCCATCACCATGATCTTATTGATTTCCTTTGAAGTGCTCACTCTAAAACGGTCATCTCAAACAAATCTTCCTTCTGCCAGTGGCCATTATAGCAGGGCTTGTATATATTTTAATTGCCCCTGACTAATGAGTATATTGTCAAGGTTAGTCCTTACATCAGGTTATGCAAATATCACAGCAGGCAACCAGATCTTGCATTCAGCTGACATGGCAATTCTTATCAAATTTTTATGTAAGGACTGGAAAAAGACAAGATATAAAACAAAGACTATTTGTCACTATTTAATCTTGCTTGTTCTGCTAGATAATTATCTCCTTTTAATCAAATAATTATCCCCCTTTAATCACAGGATTACCTCCCTTACCTTCAGGCCTGGATTTTATGGAGAGACTAGATTCAGGGGAAGTGGTGGATGTGGGTGACTGTTTTTCTGGCTGACTACCGCTATATATTTCCTTAATATTTTCCTTTTTAACATAATGCGAGATCCTCTGTTTTTTGGAAGGCTGTGGATTAGGATAATTGTCACTCGGCCGTTTCTGCAAAACAGTACAAGAACATTGTTTAATCATCACAGACTTCTTTGATAAGTCTTTTTTTAAAAAAGGACCACTTTGTGATGGTCAATGGACAAATTATCTTATGATTTTCTACAACTCTTAAAACACTTGAATTTTAAAATTACTGATGCTTTAACTTTAACTTGACATTTTGCATTTATTTTGAAACAGTTTGGACAAAATTATGCTTTGCAATTAACAGGATTTTCTCAAAAGTGGGGTGTAACATCAACACCGTAAATTGTTTGTTTGATTGGTGTTTAACGTCGTACTCAAGGGTATTTCCCTTATATGGCGACGGACACAAATACAGAACATCCCAAACAAATCTGCTTCTCGTTACCCTTTAGCTCTGCGAACACCAGGGCAGAGAAAGCAACCTCTTTTCTCGCCTCTTACGATTGACCGAGGCAGCCGAGGGAGTATTCTGCAGGGCCAAGGCCCACCCGCTCACTCACCGGGCTCAACTCTGTAGAAAGGACAAGAAACTGAGGACATACATTAACTTAAAAAAGTTAGAAGTCTTTTGAAAAGCTAGGATTTCATTCTACATCCCATATGTTAAACCTACAGGATTTCCTTAATTTATGTTGTCCAGAATCATAATAAGGACACTCGAACTGTTACCTGAGAATTGGAAGGACTTTCTGGATTACTGTTAGCAGGGGAAGAAGCAGGGGAGACAGATGCATTGCGGAAATCAGTCACTTTTCTGAAACAAAGAGGATTGGTTGGATTCAGCTACTTTCCCACTGATGACTTTCATTAACGCACCTGCTTAAGGGTATTTCACTTCTATGAAAGCGGTGTATTCCAACAATAACTAACACAGGCACAAGCATAAAATGTGGTAATGTGGGAAAGTTAATTTTCCTCTAATGCTAGTTAAGTAAAGACAGCACTGCTACTCTCCCAAAATCCTGCCATATGCTAGAGAGCAAATAGTTGTTAGATAGATGTTATTAGATGTTTAATATCTAATTTGAAGACTCATGATGGCAGTTTGGAAACTTAAAAAGGAACTTAAAATAAACAAATCTCTGTAGTTATGAAAAAACGCTATTTTTTATAAATTCTATTACAACATTACATATTAAGGTTCATATGTTTGATTGGTGTGTAACGTAGTACTCCAGGGTATTTCACTTATATGACGATGGATTGTCCACTTCACACAGCCTTATTACGGTGGAAAACCGAGAGGAAGCCTCGTAAAAACCACCCCCCCGCTATTGCTGGGGCCACAAAATGTGACTAGCTCATATACCTGATGGTCGAACCGGTGAACAGTAAATCGAAGCATGTTCAGCTCAGGAAGCGCACTTGCAATGCTCATATGAGAGCTTGCCAGCCCAATGGGTGAAGGAAACCCCCCTTGACTACCAAAAAACAATTTGTTTGTTTGATTGGTGTTTAACATCATACTCAAGGGTATTTCACTTATATGACAAGGAATTGTCCACTCACAACAAACAAAGTCAGGAAAGGACAAATACAGGACAACAACAGGACGTAATACAGACACCATAAACAGACAGCTTCCTGTTCCCCTTTAGCTTTGAGAGCACCAGGACAACATGAACCTCCCTCTAACCGGCCACGGACGTAATAAAAAGAAATCTCAAACAGAGTGGCTTCATGTTGCCCCTTAGCTGGGAGAGCACCCGGGCAACAGGTAGCTCACTCCCAATCACAGGTTCCCATATTGACACACATTTAACTAATAGTAACTCATGTTCAAGATCAGATTGTCTTACCTTTTGACTAGCAATCGATCAGCTTCGGAATAAAATGGCCAGTCCACCTTGACCTCACTAAAAGCATGTTTTCCGAGAGTAAATCGATTGTCTCGGGCACTAAATGATGCAATTTGCTGTAAAACATTACTCAGGGATTTTTTGTCTTTCTCTTTGATACCATCTGTAAACATAAAGAATACAAAAGTCCAGTACAAAATTAGAATAATTGGGATTTCACAATAAACCAGTTTGTTTGGTTGTTTGAGTGTGGTTTAATGATGTATTCAATGGTAATTCAGTTATATGACTGGATTGTCAACTTCACACGGTTGCCTACTTAAAAATGGTGAAAACATAGATAGTGCCACAGCTCTTCACAAACATTTCAGAGTTATGTATTATTGATTTAATTATAGATAGATCTCTTAGAATTTCATTGGATCCATTATCAGAGCTTATCATGTTAACAGGAAACACCTGTTAACTTTTAGCTTATTGTTTTAAATTATAACAAACAATTATGTTTCAATTAATAGATGTCATTTCACTCAAATGACGACATGACCGTCCAAAGGGTTGTAGAAACTACCCTTGATGTCACCTCATGGCATGAGCAAGGACAATCACACCAAACACATGCTATGTAATTTGGTTGATTGATTGGTGTTTCATGCCGTGCTTAAGGTATTTCACTTATATGACAGTGGTGTATTCCAACAATAATTGACAACAGCCCATTCAAGATGAGAAGCGTGACCGTAATGTTGGACAGTTCATTTTGTCCAGTGCGAAGTAACAACAGCATTGCTACTCTTCAAACAAACTCCAGAAGGCGCTATGTAATTTGGAAGGATTTGTTTGCTTGTTTGATTGGTGTTTAACGTCTACTCAAGGGTATTTCACTTATAAGGCGACGGACACAAATACAGAACATCACAAACAGATCTGCTTCCCGTTACCCTTTAGCTCTGCGAACACCAGGGCAACAGAAAGCAACCTCTTTTCTCGCCTCTTACGAGACGTGCTAGCTGAATGGGTGTAGGAAATCACTTGTATGGCGACGGGTTGTCGATTTCACACACGGTTTTCGCTTAAACAAGGTGGAAAACCAGGAGAAAGCCTTCTTAACCACCCTCCCCCCGAGATTGCTATCCCCACAACGGATGATTCACTCATTTACCTGATAGTCGACAGACGGACTCGAACGGTCGAACCCGTGAGTGATAGGAATATATCGATGATGGATGGCAGTCATGCCACAGCCTGATAAATGTTTCTTAGCGCATTGTGGATACGGATTCCAGTTGTTTTCCTATCACAACCAATGTATAAGAAATGGATCGGAATACTTAACAGCTGTATGTTACATCGTAGAAACAGAGCAATGCTTATATCCACAGCCTGTTTCAGATGATATTCCAGCTGCATCGGTAAATCAGATATCGTGGGAAAATAGTTCACATCTTCATATAGTAAATATTGTCTAAATGAGCGATGCAATATTTAATAGAATAGGAAAACACACGACTAGCTTTAGGCAATACATTTAACGATATTGTTACAGATAATACAACGCCAGCACAATACTGAAAGTGATAAAACTTAAGGTAAGATCGCTTTGAGCATTATTTTTACAACGGCCGCATTTTACTTCCATTCAAGGCGTATATTACCAATTGTTCATAATCAGTGTAACATATTTAACATTAACACGGGACCCACTGCGCAGGCGCCGAGCTTTATTAATATACGCTAGACTCGTACATATTTTGTACTCATACGTATATAGACATATATGGCAATCAGGGCCATTGTTTTGTAGCGTTATTCGCTAGAATTTATCATCAGGCAAATCACAATTGGTTTATTTATGTGATTGGGATTTAACGTCATGTTCAAGGGAGTTTCATTTATATGATCGCGTGCCAGCCCAATGTATGAAGGAAACCACCCTTGACACCACTGGCAACAAACAAAGACTATGTTATGTTGTCGTATAGCTACACAGATCAACGCAATTCTTTATAAAAGTGACATTTAAAAAAAATTATACTTAATTTTTTTTTCGGCTAATAACTTTTGTAAAATTAAGTAAAAAAATCCGGGTGTCTGGCTTGAGCTTGGTTTGAGGTTTACATTATACTCTATCCGTATGGAAAGTGTCTGGAACTTTCAAAAACCTGGATTCAGCTATACAATACCCCTCTTAGTTACAATAGTGTAACGACTTTTAGCGTAAATAAATAGCACTATTTTGTTATGAAAGATAAACCCACATGTATAGGGATGTCGGCAACTAAAACCAATAATGCAATATTTTCCAGATAAACTGCCATAGATGATCTCGAGTGGTCAGTGATAACCACCGTACATTAATTAAACAGCTTAAGTTGACAAGGATTGGCTAGGCATCTCCGTACAAGTTTATATCGGTATCATTATGTAACTTTTCATATGCATACATGTCGTTCAATATTGACTTCTCTGGCGATATGTGTATAGCAAATCGATAATAACCAGATATTTCGATCAATTAGACATTGAGAGTTGATATAGAACAGCCCAGAGATGATGGCCTCTCTTGAATAATTAGTTGTATTAAAATGATGCTGAACAAAATGATATTTACACTATGAATATTGAATATTAAAATGTATACGATAAATATATCTTTACAATTAGAAAGTCGTTTGCCTTTCATCTAAGTGTTAAACTTTAACTTTATTTGACTTTATTCCCGTCAATTTATTCCTAACCATATCATGTGTTATTTGAATGTTATTATTTGGTGAATAAACAAATCACAAATTAAAATGATTAATTTTCTATTTGACCACTAGTTTTCTGGCCACGTTAGCACAAAATGGCCATGATTTATGGGGACAGAGGGACAACAAATTCGGCGCCCATTCTGTGGAGAGCGAAAGCATATGTGGTACTCGCCAGGTTTAATAACCTTTCACACGGTGAAGACCATGTTGTACTACCATTATTTGACTTTCATCCGGGCGGACCAGACATATATGGCGGTCGTAAAAACCATACTTTTTTATGATAATCAAAGTTATTTA
>JAVFBW010053357.1:0-17721 GCA_034783835.1 Mopalia ciliata
AATATGATTGGAGCAGCAGTTGCTGAGATATAGTGATAACAAGAATTGTTATGGGACGGACGGACGGACAGACGGACGGACGGACCACGGAGAGTGATGAGAATAGCCCACAGTCAGAATGAATAGTTGATTCTAAAACTGCAATTTGCCCAACTTGAACTGTTATACTGAATAAACAAATTTTAACTGACAAAAAGCACTGCCTTCATTCTTGTCACATCTTAAATTTTACAATTTTACTGGCTATTGGATCAGTTGGACAAAACACATGGGATTTCCTTCTGCTTGGTTTATTGGTGATCAAATTCAAGGGTATTTCACTTTGATGAAGACTTTGCCAGAGTACCTTTTTAACATCACCTCTATATTACTAAAATATGGTGGAAAATCCGGTGGAAACCTCACTACAACTACTCCCAGGATTGTCAGTCCCTTTGTGTGAGACACCCTTAATAAGTGGTGTCATACCTTTGCTACCTCGTGCGTAAAGGTGTCCTTGATCCTGTGGATAGTCACAATGAGCCCGGCAGTACAATATGGACTTAGCCACGACTCGATCAAGGATGTTCTTCTACAGGAGCTTACAGAGGCCTATCTTTTAATCAATGCATCATATTGTACATGTTTAATCAGTCAGTGGGTCGATTGGGTGAATGATCAATCGGTTGATTGATTGATCGCCAGATTGAGCCAGCGATGGATTAATGTTCAAGGCCATGCACAAAAGTATTTTATTTTATATGATGGCAGTGCACTCATTAAGGATGCTAACAGTTAACGACCACACTAATACAACCATAAAATGTGAAACGTTTTCTCTTTTTAAAAACTAATGTTTGTTAACGCTTAGTGAAAACAGCATGACCATGCCTTCGACATAGTGCGCTGTATAGCCAGAGGACCCCGAAGGTCCAAGACAGGTCCTATAATTAAATAAAGAACTAGAAATCTACCAGGCTGCTGTACGGAATGCAACATGTACCGGCTAATTAATAGTAAAACAGGTTTACATTGTATTCTTCTGAGCAGGATGTTTTAACGCTAATAAATCTGGACGTCAAAGGTCAAATTAAGATAGCATTGGCCTTGATCAAATCAGGCCTGGCTGTCTTCTTTCATTCTTAATCTAAACAAATTGAGATTAACCTTATATTGGCAGTTTATTACATCTGGACATCAATGACTGCTATTACCACAGCCATAACCTGAAGGTCATTTTTCTCCCTAAAATTTGTTGGCTGGTGAAGAAATCTAATTTGCTCCCTTGGGTGAGAGAGGAATAAATGACCAGTGAACTTGTGGCAGCTCTTATATATTCCCTATCTGATACAATACTGGCCTCTAGCCCAGAATCATCTAATTGGATTTTGGTCTCCAGGAAAACATGCTCTCCATACTGAATAGGGTCGGAGGCCAGTTATTATGACTAAGAAGTCAGACATTCATCAGGAAACAAGGGAGATAATTTAATCACAGGTAGACATAGTCCAAAGTGTCTTAAGGCATTGGCAACAAAATAGCAAACAAGTATTAGGTAAAAAAATTAGTCTAAAAATCAATCAATTTGATATGATTCAAAAATATTTTAAAAACAGACACTTGGAAATATGTGAAAATGTATGTTTTATGCATGGTTTTGATCTGAATACATTACAATTTTAGTCCTAATGTTTTTCTATAATAATTTGGTAATAAAAACAACATTTGTTTGTTAAATTTGATTGAAGATTAAAGTTTTAAATAGCACAGGTTATTTAAGCCAATGAGAGAAGGAAATCCCACCTGAAGCCAACAATGACACTAGCTGACTGAATTTTATTTCTGCAGGAAAAACTTTAATTAACAAAGGTACTTCTAAGAGATCTCACTGACTATGCATAACCTGACCACACACACATGGACTCCCTGAAGACAAGGTGCATAAACGGTCTGGATAATTGACCGATTGTGTCTGTACCAATGACATGCTGAAATATCTCCAGGGTACAATTGTACTATAATTATGCAAATATGACCGTGCAATGAAACACTGGTATATATAACAAAGTGAAAACAAATTAGACAAGTTGAATTCATGCAATGAGTGAACTATATTCACTCATTGTCATTGAAATAACAACTTAAAGTACAAGCAGTCTTTATATAAAAATCAAGGTGGACCAAATAAGATACAAAATAATAATATAGATTAAATCTAAGTCTTTTCAAAGTAAAGTTATAATGTCAATACTGGAATGTTTTTAAGCATATCTGTGACTTAATTTTTTTCACATGACACCCCTTATTATTCAGAGCCAGTCATTGTTGTAAAGCTTTTGGTGCAACTTTTGAGTGATGTTGAAGAGTGATTAATTGGTATTTTATGCTGTGCTTAAGGATATTTCATTTATGTGATTGGGTATATTCTAACAATAATTGACACTAGCACAACCATAAAATGGGAAGTGCTTTGATACTGTCAGAAAGTTAATCTACCCCATAGTGCTAATTAAAAACAGCCTTGTTGCTCTTCAAATAAACTGTCCTCAGCCATGGAGCTCGTCGAAGAGGGAAAGGCACACTCAAATACACAGTTCATATATACCAGAAGAAGAAAAAACAACGAGGCTAGTGTACAATAATCATGTTTTATAGTTGGCTTGACTCTGTGGATAACTTTATATCTAAGAAGTTCCTGACGATATACCGATCTTAGCAAGCTTTCCATGCGGTCGACAGTAGCCAGGGTTGACCATAAGGGACAATGTATTTCTCTGACTTTAGATTCTTATCTACATGTGTGTACTTCCTAATGACATCACAAAATGGCAAAGATGGCTGCGATTTAACTCAACTCTAGTGTTTGACACCATTGAAATAAGTCATACATATACTGTTGGATTTCTGTGACAAGATTTCCAAGCAAATAATTCAAAGTCAATACGTCAAGAATTTAAACATTTGTCTACCATGACATGGATTTCAAGACAATTTCTGTTTGACTGGGCTTCACACTATACTTAGGGCTATTTCTCTCATTGGTTTCAATGTCAATTCTGAAATCATTTTCAAGCATGTGTTTTAATATTGAACCTGGCCACATTTTCAAGCATACACTTTCACAATTACGATGGTATCATATTCAAGCATGTTTTTTTTTTCTGCATTCTGACATCATTTTAAAACATAGGTTTAAATGCCTTTTCGGGCTTATTTTCAATCCTTTGCATGCAGGCTGCATTTATCTAATTGAACAACCCTTCAAGCTTATATGTGTTAAAACATGTTTGAAAACTCGTGATTAAATGTGAATGTTTTATCATCATGCTGCCACCAGTGTAGAGCACACATCTAAAATGTGAATTCTTACATCATTTTCATGCTTAGGTTTAAATGTTATTCCTGCTTCAATTCCAAGAATGTCATTCAATTTCTGGTTTAGCATCATCTCCTTGATAATCATGGAATCAAGTTTAACCTCATGATCTAACTCTGAATGCCACAGAGAGTAGTTCTGATGAAGCATAAGGACATAAAGGTGAGCCATGGTGTAAGCGACATCTATTTTATCATTACATAACTATGGCTAAGAAATCTTTAACTCAGAGTACTCTGGCCAGCAGTATAAACTTACAAAACTTTATTCTATAGAAGAAAAAGAATTGGTCAATGATCAGAATGGGAACTTTGCTATAGGGCCATGAAAAAAGAAGTGAAATCGGCCTACATGTAGTAGAAAAACAATTGAAGAATTGGTTTGATACTGTCTTCTTTGAAGAACCATCCTCTGGTTATAAAATAGTTATATCAGCTTCTGTCGATATAATAAATGATAAAGCCCTCCCTTACATATAACTATGCTTACAGTCAGGGACTGAAATCAATTACACCTGCAATTATGTACTATGTGTCACGTTAAGCTCCAGCTTTGTCCTGTTAGAGCAGGTGGTTGGATTGTTTGTTTTTTGGTTGGTGTTTAACGTCGTACTCAAGGGTATTTCACTTATATGACGACAGACAGAAATACAGAACATCACAAACAAATCTGTTTCCCATTACCCTTTAGCTCTGCGAACACCAGGGCAACAGAAAGCAGTCTCTTTCCTCGCCTCTTACGATTGACTGAGGGAGTATTCTGCAGGGCCATGGCACACCCCGCTCCCTCACGGGGACAACCACAAGGAAAAACATGTAGGAAGCCCCCCCCAAACCACTGGAAACCCATTGATTCTCCAATAGTCTGTTATCATAAATGTCTTACTGGTTATTTCCCCATTGTTGTAATACATGTCCGTCTCGATCCATCTTCACCAGTGTATTCTCCCTAATAGGGTCATCTTGATGCAGGAAAATATTTTTCACATTGAACATACTGCCGGAGAAAATCATTACATAAGGCTATTACACAGATAAGCTGAAATATAATAAATGTGTCTTAATTCTTTTGTTTGAAGTTTTTTTCTACTCATATGTGGGAATGCCACCCTTATGGTTGGAGGAAATCCACTGCCGACACTATTCCCGGTACAAATTAAGGCTGTATTACAAGGGCACCACAAACAGATAAACTTCCTGTTGCGCTTTAGCTCTAAAATCATTATTATATTTCCTCATTTGTTGTTCACATTTCAAAAAAAGTTCTTCAATTCCTGGTCTGACATGAATAGCTGTTCCAAACTCACTGGCTGTGAAATTGTGCAAAAAAAAAAACAAAGAAAAACAAAAACCAGCTGTGATTTATGAACTTATTTCTAATACAAATAGCAAATAGAATATTACACAGTGAAGTTTGAATAGCATAATATTGCTCTTGTGATTGACAAAGTACAATAAGCCAGTTGACCAGCTTCATGTATCAGAGGTTATCTCTTTCACCTCTCACTTGAGAAACAATAACAGAGAAGCAATCAAAGATTGCTAAACAATATGCCCCCACCCCCGCCGTCCATATAACAAGCACATAACTACATGCAGTGGACCAAAAATTCTCCAAATGAATTGTTATTTATAGCAAATTCCAATAATTTATGCAGAAATCTGCATAATTCCGCGACTTTTTTCTACGTTGAACATCTGCATAATTTCCGTAATTCTCTATCAACATTTTTTTCTTCTAGGTTACACATCTGCATTTACAGAAGAATGCAATATGGAAGTTTAACAAATTTATACAGAAGTTTTGATAATTCTGTGATTTTTTCTATGTTGCATATCTGTGTATATAGAAGAATGCAGTATGCAAGTTTCAAAAGTCTACGTGAAAAAGTAATCAAGATAAAGCCTGAACAAGCTTCCCGGGCATAGAGCTAATTTGCATAATTTATGGGAAATTCGCATAATTCTGTGACTTTTGTTTCTACGTTGCACCTCTGCATACATAGAAGAATGCAATATGCAAGTTTCAAAAGCCTTAGTATAATAGTAACCAAGATACAGCCTAGGCAAGCTTTCTGGCCAAACAGGGCCAATTTGCATAATTTATGGGGAAATTTGCATAATTCTGTGATTTTTTTTCTACCTTGCACATCAGCATACATAGAAGAATTCAATATGCAAGTTTTAAAAGCCTAAGGGAAATAGTAACCAATATACAGCCTGACAAGCTTATCGGACAAATGGAGTCAATTTGCATAATTTACAGAGAAATTTGCATAATTCCGCGATTTGTTTTCTGCGTTGCACATCTGCTTATGTAGAAGAATGCATTATGCAACTTTCAAAAGCCCAAGTGAAATAGTAACCAAGATACAGCCCATACAAGCTTCTCGGACAAACGGACAGAAAAAGTAAATGCCCCCCTCGTACTAGAGGGGGGCATAATTATAGTATTTAAACATCACTGTGTAATTCCAACTGTTTAAACAAATGAAATAATTAATTATAACACTCAATATCAAAACGTTTTGCTATTCTGCTCACTTTCCATCCCAAATTCTAGATGCCCTGTGGAAAACATAGAGATTTCCATCCTTGTCATTGGATAATCCTCCCACCTGACCTATTTTAAAGTCATCTTTCGGCCAATCAGGAGCAGTCATCAGGGCTGAAAAGAAGAAAGGTCAGAGAAATTGAATATAAAGGTACAAACAAAAAACATAAAAAAATAAAAAATTAAAAAATAGAAATCTTTCAAAGACAATGTAAACATTGATAAACTTTTTTAAAACAAATATCGCAGAAACAGGATCAGAATGGATATGTAGTGATTTGAAACATTTATATTATAATTTTAATTTATTCACCAACACAGCGGCCATCCATTTTTCATGCATACTGATACTTAGTTGATATAAATATTAAAATTAAAATGAGTTAAATGTGAATTGCAGATTGTTGGTCAGCAGTATTGGGAGAGGTACATGTGGATTCCATTGATTAGCAAATTAAAGCAATATGCATATAAAATGAGAAATAGATATTGAACAAATGCATCCTGGCATGTCAAAACTATAATATTCACAACACAAGAATGCAGAACTAGATAGAAAAGCAAAAATTATGTCAGTGCATGCAATTCTGTTTAGTTCAATAATAAACATACATGTAGCTATAGATTATATTTCTTAAATGTTATCATATTGGCACATCTCATGTTGTAGGTAAACTCTCAGAGACATGTTTCAAAATAGATCTAAATCTGTAAGAGCACAGGTATGCTGTACTTATAGTATCTCTGTCAGATGGAATAGTGTAACAGCACAGGTATACTGTACCTATAGTATCTCTCCCAGATGGAAAAATGTAAGAGAACAGGTATGCTGTACTCATAGTATCTCTCCCAGATGGAACAGTACATGTAAGCTCTACTTATAGTGCATGTGCTTGTATCTCTCCCAGATGGAATATTGTAAGAGAACAGGTATGCTCTACTTATAGTATTTCTCCCAGATGGAAAAGTGTAACAGCACAGGTATGCTCTACTTATAGTATTTCTCCCAGAAGGAGTAGTGTAAAAG
The DNA here is from genome assembly GCA_034783835.1 of Mopalia ciliata. Taxonomy (NCBI): domain Eukaryota; kingdom Metazoa; phylum Mollusca; class Polyplacophora; order Chitonida; family Mopaliidae; genus Mopalia; species Mopalia ciliata. The sequence goes on from JAVFBW010053357.1 coordinate 6,936, forward strand.
CACAGGTATGTTGTGCTTATAGGAATGGCACCACTATGGTGATATTGATATTCCCAGATGGAATATTGTAAGAGCACAGGTATGCTCTACTTGTAGTATTTCTCCCAGAAGGAGAAATGTAAAAGGACAGGTATGCTCTACTTATAGTATTTCTCCCAGATGGAATAGTGTAACAGCACAGGTATGCTCTACTTATGGTATCAAATGGAATAGTGTAAGAGCATAGGTATGCTGGACTTATAGTATCTCTCCCAGATGGAATAGTGTGACAGTACAGGAATGCTGTACTTATAGTATCTCTCCCAGATGGAATAGTGTAAGAGCACAGGAATGCTGTACTTATAGTATCTCTCACAGATGGAATAACGTAAGAGCACAGGTATGCTGTACTTATAGTATCTCTCCCAGATGGCACAGTGTAACAGTATGCATAAGCTCAATGTAAACCACTCTCCTATCAATGAAAACCAATCGACTTGCACCAGTTAGGTGAGAACTTACCAGATTACCTCCTAACATCAGCATTGTTTCACAAACACAATTAAACTTTCCCCAAAAGACAAAACAGTATATGGATAGCAACTTCTTCATTTTTAACGCAATGCAACATTTAGTCTGCTGTTTATGTATAAATGTAGAAGTGAACACACATTACCTCTCCGTGATTAATTAGAAGAAAAAAATACATATATACATATATGGTTAAGGCCTCTTGGTGATCTTTGCACTAAGTATACCCTTTTTGTTTCCCTACTCTTTCACAATTTTTCTTAACCCACAATTGTTTTCTGTATACATGTATATACCTCAATTTTACAACTGTTTTATATGAGAACAATGCTAGAATAGACATTGAGACATTGCATCAAAAATAAACGGCAAGTTGCCATCCATATAATGATTTACCTTTTAGTTATAAAGTTCTAAATGCGATTCCAAGATGTTAAACTTTCCGCGTTGTTCTGAATTACACTCTCATCTATTATTATGCTAGACTTATCAGAGGAAAACCAGGTTTTGGAATACTGTCTGTCGTGTAAAAGTACCATTTTGGTAACCGATAAGCTATCATATATCATTGATGAAACCAAAACAAAACACTTAATTAAAAAGAAGGTAAGGTGACACTACCAGCCAGCAGACAGCCATGTACTGTGAGGGTACCTATCCCTTCAGTCACTGCTTACCTGTGTAAACTAGACTGCATTGTTGATTCAAAACTAGATTTGTTTGTTGGATTGGGGCATAACTTTGTATTCAAGGGCATTTCACTTATGTAATGAAGAATTGTCCATTTACAGTAGCTTGCTTAAATATGGTAGAAAACAGGGAATAAACCTAATATAACCCGACACCCCAGCAATCGTTGGAGCCACATCGTGTGCCTCAATCATAATCTGAAGATTGACAGACTGACTTAAACCTGTATGAGCGTTGCATGGAACAGCCAAAAGGAAATCTCAAAGAATCCATCTTACTAACTCATGTCAAAAAAGAAATCAGGAATCAAAGAGAGCTTATTGAAACTGACTGATTTCGGAAAAATGGAAAAGGCAATGTGTTTGTTGGATAGATTGGGGAGTTATTATATTCACACGATGAGGTGCCAGGAAAAATGGAATCTCCATACTATAAAACCTATTTTTTTTAAAGGCAGTGAACAAATGCTAACTGATTGGAAACTCAAAACAGACACTACAAACTATACGAGCCAGCAATGTTATACAAAAGGCGAAAATAATGTTAGAAAACACACATGCTTTGGAAATAATCTTTTCGTCTACAATTGACAGCCTTAATTCATAGAGATAATGTGTGAGTGGACAGACGTGCAGACAGACTCACTGACTGAGGCACCACAAAACACACCACACAACAGCGGTCTTACTTGTGGGGACATGAACCCACTTGACAGGAGCCTTAACAGTTTGTGCTTTAGGAACAGCTGTTGCTGGTATTGACAAAGATTTTTCTATATCCTTCTTAAGGCTTGGTAATGGTTTCTTGGGTCCAGGTTTCGGCTTGGGTCGAGGTCCCGGACCCTTCTTAGCACTGATGACATGCCTCCATCCTTCTCTGCCACCATCACGCCCATGAGGTAACACTTCCGCCATTGGCAAATTTGTCTGAATTTGTAACCCCTGATTTTGTCGGCCCAACAATTCTTTTTCAGATTGATGGAAGTATGGATATCGATTCCTGTTTCGATTTCGCTGTCGACTTAACTCGGTCTCATCATAATACTTTTTCACATACAAAGGATCAAGCTTTTGATGGTAATCATATGCATTAAGTTCCTCATCATAAGGATCTGTATAATAATCCATACCTGAGAGTTGAGAGGAACTTGCTGGGTTGTCAATGTCTGGTGTATGATGGTGATGTGCATGACCAGCCGCCATTTCATCAAGCATTGGGTTAGGAGGTAACCGCTGATCCGAATCTGCTGGGATATGTTTAACTAGGTCAGGTAGACCGTTACGGTAACATTCCCCAGTTGTCTCCCCATTAATACTGTCTGTGTAGTACATCATATAAAAATTACACATCTCGTCAGAAGATTGAGATCTAAAATGTACAAAAAATGCAGTATAAGTAAAACATATATTACAATAATATAGTTAACTATAAACACACAAGAAGCCTAGTTCAGAACATTGAGAGGCTCATTTTATATTAAGAATTAAATATATTTATCGGGATAATAACATGCGGCTGAATATCGCAGAAGATAACCGATTCTTGCTTTATGAATTTTTCATCACCAGTAAGTTTTGAAAGACAAAAATCAGGTTTTAATTGTTGACTGTTTGTTTCATATTGTACTGAACAATAATCAAGTTAGTTTTATGATTGCATTTGCCAGAGCCACAATATGTGACTCGCTCATTTACCTGATGGTCAACAGGCGACTCGCTAGGACCACTGCAACTCTTCTTTAATCATGGAAATAATTCAATCTTATGGTTATCCAACTATAAATTTGATTGGAATGAACCATTTTAAATAGGAATGTAGTTTAGTGTTAGACCAATGTGTTTCCAAAATTTGAAAAACTTGTGTCAGGTGGTATGGTTATACTATCATTGTCATTATGTTGCCATGACAACCAGAAATTGGATTGGAATGACCAAAATTTAAATTGCAATGTTAATTAGTGTATGAACACTGGTTTCCAAAATTTGAAAACCCTGTGTTAAGCAGTATGGTTTTACACATTCCTGTCATCTGGTATACTATAATTAATAAGCTTATACCAATAAGTTGCCATGGAAACCAGAAGTTTGATTGACCCCATTTAAAAGAGGAATGAAGTTTAGTGCCAGACAAATGTGTTTCCAAAATTTGACAACCCAGCATTGAGAGGTTTAGGTTTTAAAGGTGTTCAGTTGGTATACATGTACTATTATGTATCATTATGTTGCCATAAAGACAAGGTATTTGATTGGAATGGCCCAATTTTAAATAGGAATGTTGTTTTGTGCAAGACCAATGTGTTTCCAAAATTTTAAAGGCCTACGTTAAACAGCATGGTTTTAAACATGTTCGGACCCGTTGTCTGGTAAACTATTATCATTTTTATGTATCATTATGTTGCTATAGAAACATGAAATTTGATTAAAAAGGCCCATTTTGCGGACGGATACAGACAGACTTATGGCAGATAGTCGGACTTCGTGATCACATTATCCTGACAGCATCATATGCCAATGAGATAAAAACACTGACCAAAAGACAATTACTCTGAGGTCGTTAAGTCTTATTATAGTGTAAATTAGAGAGCACATTAAGTCAAATAAATCTATTTAGAGACTCACCCAATCTGTGTGGTGTGTTTTTGCCCTGTAGAGTTGTAAGTACACCTGGCAACCTACAATAAATCATAATCAGAGAACAATGAACAAAAATTCTTTGATGAATATGGTTTGACACCATATCAGATAATTTTCTTTGTCAGATGTATAATTTTGTTTTCTTGATTAGGTTTTAATGATGTGAAAAGGTTATTACATGTATTTGAGGGTGTGCCACCCCAATGAGTACAGGAAACCACCCACATCGCCACTGCCGATAGAATAGAACAGTCATAAGACAGAATACAACAGCAAAACGCATCAGCTTTATGTTGCTCTGAGTGCTCCAGTGCAGCGGTTCAAGAGTGTGAGCTCAAACCAGAAACCTTCATGTCACTGACAATCACATAACCTTTATGTCACTGGCAATCACATAACCTTTATGTCACTGACAATCACATAACCTTTACGTCACTGACAATCACATAACCTTTATGTCATTGACAATCACAAAACCTTTATGTTACTGGCAATCACAAAACCATTATGTCACTGGCAATCACAAAACTTTTATATCTCTGGCAATCGCAAAACCTTTATGTCGCTGGCAAAAACAAAAGCTTTATGTCACTGAAAATCACAAAAACTTTATGTAACTGGCAATGACAAAACCTTTATGTCACTGGCAATTGCAAAACCTTTATGTCACTGGCAAAAACAAAACCTTTATGTCACTGACAATCACATAATCTTTATGTCACAAGCAATCGCAAATTTGAGTTGGGGGGTTTTGACGTAATGCGGCGTTGCCTAAAAACTATTTATTAACTTTTTATGGCCTAATAACTAGCAACTCTACCAAAAATAAAACTGATGAACAAAACATTTTTTAATAAAAAAAATAGAATTTCCCGGTAAATTTAAAAAATTCCAGTCATGCCCAAATAATATAGAAGCCCCCAAAAAGCTGAAGAGGAAATGGGGTAGATGTAGATAACCCTGAGTATGAATTTGGGATAGGAACCTGGAATTATTGCCTAGAAATTCATCTGTTGACCCAACACATAGTTGTACGTGCATGGCAAAGTAATCCTGGGTAACATGCAAACTTACCAGTGAGTCTCCATTCTTTATGACAATCTTATCTTGAACTGGATAAAATGCCTAAAACAAAACAAGAAGTCCATTGTAGATTTTTATTGCAGAGAAACAGAAGATTTTGCTCACTTAAACTTGGTTTCCAACTCCTGGCCTCTGGTTAGGTAGGCCAGAGCTTTGATTGACTTAGTTTCAAATGCTTATGGTACATGTAGAACAAACCGAATGTTCATCCATATTTCAGAAGGAGGTGAATCTCTCTCAAGGCCATTGATACAGATTGCGAACCACACTATTTATTGTTTGTAGCAACTGGTAGTTTGTGTCAAGTTTTATCTGGATTATTCACTCACATATCAGAGTTGTACTCAAGATTGTTTTACTTATATCATGATGGATTCGTCTGTTTTGACATCAGAGGACCGCCTGCACCGTCCACTTTTTGACGTTACTAGACTCCCATTGTCTATGTATCAAACCACTAGCAGATGTAGCTCCTATACTATCACCCATAACTGCCGATCAAGGACATATGTAAGCTATTCACAGAATCAAATCGGTGTTTGTGTGTTGAATATGATTTTATATAGCAAGCATTTTCACTAGATTGTCTCGCCACTTTCACTTTCGCTGTCTGAAATTAGTTAAATTAGCCTTAATTTAGACACCTTTTAGATACAATACTCTAGTTAAGACTTATAGGTGTGCAATTCAGCTACAAAAACCCATCAGTTAATAAGCTTTCAGAAATGTTTTGTCCCAGTGCATTTAGCTAAAAATGAGTAAATTGTCTCAATTTTTGACGACTACAGAATAGGGCTATACAATAGCCCCATAAAATAAATCTATCTCATTATAACATAGGCAATGTAATGTTCCAGGAGGTTCTAACCTGTGGCCACTGGGGATTCCCCTTTCCAATCTCATTCCATGTACCATTGTATAGATAGCCACTGATCACAGTACCTGAACAAACAAAAGCAATTGATTGATTAGTGTTTAATACCAAGCTTTATGTTATTCTACTTAAAGAATTGTTTGTTTGTTTGATTGGTGTTTAATGTCGTACTCAAGGGTATTTCACTTATATGACAACCGATTGTCCACTTCACACTGTACACAGCTTTATTACAGTGAAAAACTAAAGAGGAAACCTCATAAAAACCAGCCCCGCGATTGCAGGAGCCACAACATGTAACTTGCTCATATGCCTAATGGTCGACAGGTGGACTCGATCCCATGAGCGGTAAATCGAAGCAGGTTCAGTTTAGGACTCCCTACCACAGAGCCACGGACAGGGGCCCTCTATTTAAAGGAAGAAAGTTTTGGATTAACCCACACCCACAAAGACAGAGTGTGGCTAACATATAAACTCATACCAGTAAAAACAGAGTGTGGCTAACATTTAAACTCATACCAGTAAAAACAGAGTGTGACCAATATATACATGTAAACTCATACCAGTATCGACAGAGTGTGGTCAATATATAAACACATACCAGTATCGACAGAGCGTGGCCAATATATAAACACATACCAGTATTGACAGTGTGGCCAATATATAAACACAGACCAGTATTGACAGAGTGTAGCCAATATATAAACACATACCAGTATCGACAGAGTGTGGCCAATATATAAACACATACCAGTATCGACAGAGCGTGGTCAATATATATAAACACATACCAGTATCAACACAGTGTGGCCAATATATAAACACAGACCAGTATCGACAAAGTGTAGTCAATATATAACAACATACCAGTATCAACAGAGTGTGGCCAATATATAAACACATACCAGTATCGACATAGTGTGGTCAATATATAAACACATACCAGATTCAACAGAGTGTGGCCAATATATAAACACATACCAGTATCAACAGAGTGTAGCCAATATATAAACACAGACCAGTATCGACAGAGTGTAGCCAATATATAAACACATACCACTCCAGTATCAACAGAGTGTGGCCAATATATAAACACATACCAGTATCGACAGTGTGGCTAACATATAAACACAGACCAGTATCGACAGAGTGTGGCCAATATATAAACACATACCAGTATCGACAGAGTGTGGCCAATATATAAACACAGACCAGTATCGACAGAGTGTGGCCAATATATAAACACATACTAGTATTGACAGTGTGGCTAACATGTAAACACAGACCAGTATCGACAGAGTGTAGCCAATATATAAACACATACCAGTATCGACAGAGTGTGGCCAATATATAAACCCATACCATTATCGACAGAGTGTGGCCAATATTTAAACACATACCAGTATCAACAGAGTGTGTCCAAAAAAAAAAAAAATACTTTGCAGCAAGGCTTTCAAAGAGATTGCCTGTCTGTCAATGAAAAGAAATGCATTCCTTCTATGTTCAAGGTAATAATAGAAAATAATTTAATATGTCTGCATTAAACTAGTTAGGAGTAATAAATAGTGAAGCAAACTGACAATATTCTTCTCGTTTCATGTGTGCTATTTACCCAAAATTTCATAACAATCTGGTCATTCAATGTTGAGTTATGGTGTTAAACACAAATTTGGTTGAAAACCTCATTGAAAAATAATTAATATGCATATAACGAGCTGAACAGATAATATCCCTCTCTTTTCTTCTAGTGGAATATTTGCCCTAAATTTTAGAATAATCAGTCTATTCAATTTGAACATACATCTACATGTATGATGCTTAACACACATTTTAATGCAGATTTTTTTGATATGTCTGTTTGATTGGTGTTTAACCTCGTACTCAAGGGTATTGACTTATATGACAACAGATTGTCCACCCCCCGCAATTGCCGGAGCCACAACATATGACTCGCTCATATATGGTCGAAACAAATTTATTTGAAAAGGTCATTAAACTAATATGCATATAATGAACTGAACTGATAATATAATTCTCTATGTTGTGTGACATTTGTCCAAAATTCTAAGACAATCAGGCTATTCAATTTGGAATGATGGTGTTCAACACAAATTTACTTGAAAAGCTAGTTAATATGCAGAACAGATTATGTTGTGTGACATTTACCCAAAATTTTGGGAAATTTGAATATACGTGCATAGTGCTTCAGGCAAATTGTACATCATTTCCTCTTTAACAATATCACCTTATCAGAATAATTAATATTCAATGAATTCCATATACAGTGTAATTGTAATAGTCTCTTCCTTCCCTGTCAGGCAAACTGGGTGTAAAAATTCAGAAAAATTCCATTAGAAAATATAATTATAGACAGCCCTCGCAATTGGCTTCCGCATTCGGCAATGCCAAAGCAAAAGCTGAAGCAAAATGAATTTACATTTTTATGAGGAAGACACACATGTCACTCAGACTTGTTACTGTTTGAACTAAAACATGTTGTGTAAATTGTATTTGTTGTATGTTGGCCTCTGTGAGGTCTGCCTTCATGTATCAATGTTGCAATAAATTAGAAACTTTTTATCTTTGCTATGCAACATTGTTACTTTGCTCAACAATTATCAAAAGTATGTCAATATCTGGGTCATCTCTGTTTCACTGTCAATGCCTATCTTTTCTTCATTTTTTTCTTGTCTGAGGCTAGCAAGGGGGCAATATTTCAGCAACAAATGTCAAATGATTTATGCCTTGACACATATTAGGCATTGTCAAGGTGGTACATTACAAATTGCTTGATCACTGAATAGAATCCGATTACAAGGAATATAATCAAGTATCACTAGAATAAATAAAACCAATTTGTATTATTAATATTTTTAATTGTTGAAAAAAGTTTGTCTATTTATTAACATTTGATGAAAAACCGCATTAATGAGCATCAATATTTTCTTGGAACTTGGCGAGATATACAGTCACTCAGCCTTACCTAACCTGTCTGGGTGCATGTTATAGCTCCGCCCATAAAATATTATGAAAGATCTATTGACTAGTAAAAGTAGATTGACCAAAACATCAACCCCAAGTGACAATAATCTGCCAACTGATTTCTCATTGGTTGAAGGATGATGAGCGACGGATTTGGAATTTGATTGACATTTCACAGCAATGAAAAAACGCAGAGAATACATTATTACCAGCTTGCTAAATTAGTAATTGATAAACCCAGCAGTCACAACCCACCAGTGAAAGCATGAATGATTTTGCTACTGATCATTCAACAAGTCATCCACATCTATTCAAAACACAGTTCTAACAGATCAGTTGACATAAACTCATTTCCCAAGGCAAGTAAATTGTATGTTGTCACAGATGATAATTGACGGAATTATACAAGGCTAACGATTTTTTTAATCAAATGTAGCCAGTTATGACAGCTAAAAATTTGTAAAAATGTTAAAATGATATGAATTTGCAAGGGCTGATGGATGCCAAAGCAAGGAGTATGACAAAAGCGCACTTTACTTCGTACAGGTTAGCTAATAAAAATGTCAGCATATATATATTTTGTGTCAATGAATCATTGATGGTTCATGAGTTTATAAGATAGCATCAAAAGATTACATTAAATAAGTGGAAACATAAAGTGAAGATTTTTTGTTTGTTTGATTGGTGTTTAACGTCGTACTCAAGGCAGGCTTTTCATTAACTTTTGAAGTAGTAGGCTAGTTTGTAAAAGTAGGAGGCAGACATTTTTGCAGAGTGAAGTGAGGCGATTTGTGATTTTTGCTGAGGCGATTTTGGCCAGGGTCCGTGGCCACCTAGGCCCTGGAAGCTCCTAGGTTTCTAGAAGACTGGAGATGCTTTCTGAGCAATTACAGAGCTAAAATGTTAGAATTCCATTTCAGATTTTAAACGGTTAATTTATATATTTTTTTAATGATCACTTGGGTCAGTATTTTTGTACTTTTAGAGTATGTGCTTTAACTGGAAAATCCATATTTTAGGACTCTTGTATGCACACATAAATTACATTCACTTTCAATCAGCTGGAATTGTTAAAAATAAAATAAAGTTGTTTCAGGTTCAAGTTTTTTTTTTAGATAACTTCTATTGGTGAACAAATGAATAAATAAAAATAAACAAAAATGGATTGATTGCTTGGTCTTTAACTCAGTTATGTAAAACGTTAAGTAACTGCCCTGTTGAAAAAATCACTGTTCCTCCAGAGTTTTGGCAATATGTTTACTGTTCAAAACGTAAGCCTACTGTTCTTACCCCAGAAAGACAGGTATTTAGAAAACCATATACTCGTATATATGGACGATTTTCCAAGTCCTGGTCCCGTTGCTATGTTTTCCCTGTTAAAACAATCGCTTATAACGCACTTTGTATATAACGGACCCAAACTGCTGATATACGCGAGTTTTACTGTAGTCAGTGTAGATGTTAAAATTTGACTAATTTGAATTAAAACATCCAGGTGCATGGGCGCGATTTATATTGTTTATTGTAGGATGTGAAAATCTTTTGAGCAACGCATCGACGTTGAACTGTACCTTTTGATTGTTTGGCTGTGATTTTGAAGCCAAACCCTTCCAATGTTCTCTTTGACATCGTGTAGCTCAAAACTCGAGAAAAAAAACGTGACCCACAAAATGCGCAGTATTAAAATCACGTGACATCAAGGATGATACGAAAGTGAAACTAATGAATTGACCGGCAGTTGCATGCCGCTCGATCTACATTGAAATCGTACAGACAAAGTTCCCATCTAACAAAGCCTACTTTTCATAAGTTGTCGATAACATAAATATTTATTTTTTATTTTAAAAAACGTTTTAGAATCATGAGTTAAATTATTCGTCTCCGCCTTGATGAGATATTAGCTGTACGGCAGACTTTCGCCAACTCCCCAAGGTTATGCTAGCCAGTATAGATGATCACGCGGTTATCTTATGAATATGTATTAGCAAAGGAGTGACGTATAAATCTATACTGG
>JAVFBW010053468.1:0-17717 GCA_034783835.1 Mopalia ciliata
AGCCGAGGGAGTATTCTGCAGGGCCATGGCCCACCCGCTCCCTCATGGGGCTGTACAAAAGGAATCGATTATATAATTATATTTTACGGCATCCAAGGGGATTAAATGTCAACAATAGCTTTCAGCTATCGGCAGAAGTCAGCTCAAGATCTCTGGATGTATATTTTAAAGGTACATGTGAGAAGTACGAAAGACTAGTTTGTGGTATTTAATACCTGCTGCATTAATCTATATCTAGTATCACGTGTCCGTATATTTATCATTGGACGAAATACATTAAATACCTAATCTATAACAAAACTTACTTACTTACTACTTATAAAAAATGTAATAAAATTAAAATAGATATTATAAAGACCGACTTAGCACTTTGAAATACTTAACACGTAGGCCTTTTTGACATAATAATTTAGAATTGATTAAAACTACAAGTAGGTAATACATACAGTGGTAAAAAGGAATAGAAACTCACTCACAATACGCGCAAGTCTACTCCTCGTGACCAGGCTTATGTAAATGTAGGAGACTAAACGACGAAGGAAGCTGTTTCCGCCTTAGACTAGTTTTCCACAGTTGACATCAGGATAATCCCTTTAAGGATATTCCAGCTCGTGACTTGATCTAAGCTAATGTTAAATTAGAAGACGTCAAAACGAGAAAACAATCGTGTGAATTCAGTGGACATCGGAAAGTACAAGACATTCTGATTGGATGGTGTGGATCTCGGAAAGTACAAGACATTCTGATTGGATGGTGTGGATCTCGGAAAGTACAAGACATTCTGATTGGATAGTGTGGATCTCGGAAAGTACAAGACATTCTGATTGGGTGGTTTTTTTTTAAATTGGTTCATACAAGCTTGACATTAAATGGAACGCACAAGTCTAAGACGGGAATAATTAGAACGTTAAAAGAGATATAAAGCGTTTAGCCTGCAGTTAAAAACGGAATCATAAACCATGAAAATCAAGTGTATAAACAATTTAAAATTAGTATACCGATCCTGACACACGTGTTACAAAGTTTAAACTAAATCAACCCATGCGTACTAATGGCATAGCTTGATGAAATATTTTGTCTGTCTTTCAAACGTCAGATAATCTTCAGAATTTCTATATCAGCGAAATGACAGTCGTTTATTTGCGAAGCAATCTTTTTGACAAGACCATCATGGTGACAGCGTCCACAAAAGTACGTTCACAATCATTTTATGTTTTTATTAATTAGTACAAAACTTATAGCCCTCAAAAACTTATAGCCCTCGCTTCTTATTGCCTGTGGTCTATCCCGATACATCTTGCTGAATTGCAAAAAACAATAAAAAAAAACACACACTATTTAACAAAGGTGCAACAGAGTTTGCGATTTATTGCCTTTAAAAAGACAAACAGTTGTAAATTTATCATTTTTTTTTTTGGGGGGGGGGGGGGACTGAACTGGTATCGGTACAGTATACATCAATAACATCTTAACTGTCGTGTGAGCTTTGTACCATGGTTTCTAGAATTTTCTGCATTAAAACCGTCTGTAATTTTTCTTACAGTTCGGAATGCTACAGAATACAAATTCAGACGAAAATTGGATTTGTTTGACAGACAGAAATGTGAGCTCGCTTTAAAATTTGAAGCTTACCACAAAAAGCACTGGGTTAACTGGTTTAAATTAGTTTAGTCTCAATGTACTACTGGAAATCTCGGAATTCGCGAGATCTCGCCTTAACCCTTAGGTAGCTTATTTTTACAATTCGCGTTAGAAGAATTTACGATGCTGAGCATGAGCGCAATTTGTAATTTAACAACAAATACAATTGTTACCTCTTCTGACGGTTAGAAAGCTGATATCATCTTATATTTGCCTAAGTGCAATAGAGACTATCAGAAAAAAACACTCAATCCTTAAAACAAATATCAAATCTGGTGCATGTTTGGTCGGTTTCAATTTGTACATACATGCAAAATTTGTTCTGGGTGAAGAGGTTAATCTCATAAAACTCAGTCTTGTTTGGCTAATTTAACTATATAAGACAAACACTGATTTGCTTACATGGATAGACCGCAATGACTTCCCTGTAAAGTGCATGCGCTGCACCAGCGGCAGTTTACATGTCTATTTCCGGACCATTTTGTAAGGCTATGGTGAATATCTAGAACAGGTTGACAAGCCTTGAGCTTTTAAATGTAAATACATGCTAAGTACATAACACTCAGCTTGACTGAACACAACTCCTCCTATTTTGACACCAATAATGCGCAGCTCAGCCACCTCCTAGTTTCCTAACGAACACGAGATATAGTTTAATTGAAGTTGTTGTTTTAACAGCGAAATCAAGGTAAGTAAATCTGAGAAAAAAAATCAAAACTGTGCATTTTTTAAAAACTTTTATATGTAATAACTTTTGCCAACATTTAGCAGTAAATTAAATATACTAAATCTGCAAGAAAGGGTTTATATTCCAAACAGTGAAAAACTAGATCGAAAAGGAAGATTGCATACATAAAGCCCACGTTTTTTCGTTGCAGCTTTTGAAAAGAAAACCTTACAGTTTCCGTACATTAGTTCTTACAATTTCTGAGCTTAAGTTATACTAATTGGCTGAAGTTCATTATCATGTCAATTTACCGTTGCATGATAATAGACTTGTTTAAGCGTACACCTTTAGTGGTCCGAGGCACTGCACAATCTTTGAATTACAAAAATTATCTGGGGATCTGTCACCTACTTATGTTATAAATGAGACCGACTAGCTATACTAGAAAAGGTTCTTTCGGGTGTAAAGTTAAGCCGCGTAGGCCTAAATTTTTTCTGAAGCACATGACACAGCAATTGCATTTTTTTGTAGTCGATTCTTTTAAGTACAATGTTAAACCTCAATCAAACAATATATTCTTTTGCCTCCATAGGAAACAGTATGTCTGATAAAATAAGCGATTATCGCAAACGTAAGCTGTCATCGAGGTTCCGCTTTCTGGACAGGGATAGAGACGGTTTTATTACTCTGGCTGACTTCGTTGAAAATATGTCCAAAATGAGAGAAATTGGCAACATGAGTTTGGAAGACTATAACTTAAGTAGAAAGGAACATTTATCATGGTGGTTCTTGTTTTATGACTACGGTAAGAAACATGGCGGGAAAGTGGATGAACGTTATTTTGTGGAGCGATGTGGAGAATATTTTTCCAGAGAGGAAAGTATTCCGTTCGTGGCCGAATATTACAAGACAATGTTCAATTCCATCGATACAAACAAAGATGGTACTATAACAGAGGACGAGCTGCTGGTATATTACAAAGCTCATGATGTTATTGATGAGAATTACGTTCATTTGTTGTTCAAACGACTGGATCTGGACTCGGATGGGTTTATATCAAAAGATGAATTTGTCCATGCCGGAAAGAGTTTTTGTTTTAGCGACGATCCCAACAACGGATTTGAATTCCTCCATCAATTACCAAGCTCTATGTGATGACTAGGATTAAATTGCACATGCCCAATTTGTCGAATTTCTGATTTAAATGTATACCAGATGGTCATTATACTTGTGGAGTTAAAAGGTTTGATTTTGTAAACCGTAAAATAAATAAGTAAAAAAAGGAGAGTAAAGTTACGACTCTAATAAAATATACACATCTATGTTTGCCTTGTGTTTTATTAAGACATGACGACTGATATGGATGTACAACTTCTGAATATAATTGGGTAGAGATCGAAACGTCGCTACCCAATTATATTCAGAAGTTGTACATCCATATCAGTCGTCATGTCTTACTAATTCCCCAGCTTCTAAATGCCACTCAAACAAGAGGTTGTGTTTTATCGTTCTGGGTCGTTTGAAACCCATGAAAACAAATCTGTAATCTGGGTTTTATATATACCAAAGCATGCCTGCTGTTAATAAAAGTTGTTCCTTAATGTTACATTATCTGTTGTGGGAAATACATTAATTTAATGACTGCTCCAGTGCTTCCGATAAGAAATATTTGCAGCCTTTACTGTATAATAATATGTTTACGTCGTGTCTTACAACTCCACGCAAGACATGTTGGCTTACCTGTGTTAGGGATGAATAAAACAATACAGGCATGAGTGAGTACAAACATATAGAATACTCGTTGTCATTACAATTTTACTTACAAAAGTCGGGCTTAAATAAATTCCACAGGATCATAACGATATATCAAATATCTGCGCACGGTCTTGCGTTGCAACATGGAAGATACTACAACGTCCCCTGCTCTGACAGATTGTGTATTAATTGTAGCTATCAGAGCGTGTAAGACGAATACCATTTTATCTTAATTTGCCCAGCATTTGTTAATCTAAGGGCAAAGCATATAAAGAAATATTATTACAAAAAACCCATCTGTTTTTAAGTTAAACTACTGTCCAATAAAAATGTAAATGTACTTAGAAACCTTGGGATATATTTAGAAAAATCCACCAGTCATGCAACGACAATAATGTATCGGCTTATCTCCACCACATTAAAACTATTATTTCGTGTACCAATACGCTGTACGCTTAAGGTGAATAAACTAAACTAAAACAAAACTGTGATGAAAATTCGGGGTCGGTCTGTTGTAAGTCTATGTTAGGCAAGCAAAACTTTCTTTATCTTAAATGACGACGGATTGTCCACTTCACACTGCACTAAGCCGTAAAACAGTGGAAAACCGGTTGAAAACCTTATCAAAACCATCCCCGCGATTGCCGGAACCACAACATGTGACCCGCTCATATACCTGATGGTTGACAGCCGGACTCGATTAGGTGAACGGTACATCGAAGCAGGTTCAGTTTAGTAAGCGCACACGCTTCCACTAAGTCGATACCTCTATTAAGACAGGCTTTGAGTTGTGAACAACCACTAAGAAATTTAATAATATAGAGCAATCAATTGATGAATCGATTTTTGTTTTGAATGCTTCCTTAGAAGGTGACAATTTGCATACCACAGTTTAATAGACATGTTTGTGATTACCATGTTTACCATGTTTACCATGTACAATAAAGGTATATTCGAACACCTGAGTTGGAATCCCGGTTTTGGCAAGTAAATATCCTTTCTCTACAATAAAATGTACAAGTATTGTGTCGGTCACTGTAGGACGACGGCGGGCGGATTGGCATCTGTTTAACTTTCCGTTTATGCTAGAACTAAAATGAACGTAGCAAGTATATGAATTACAGGAACTCTCGCAGATCACAAGACGTAGCTTACAAGCTTTAATACAAAAAGCTAGAGTTTATTCAATGCGTATACATTTTTACACATGTTGATCTGCGAGCGGAGTTGTTAGCCCAAGTTAGCGCCAATATACATGTATTACCTTGAACATTAGGGTTTTCAGTTGAAAATCCTGAGGAGAAAAAAAAACCACAAAGAAAAAGTGTAAATATGCAGTATCGGTATCACCCCGTTTTGCCATAGCCAAATCGTGTGACTCACAAATATACTCGAGGGCTAGCAGGCAGACTGAATCAGTAAATAACTTGCCTATATATTCTAATCTATGGCAGATGCATGGTAGTATACCATAAACCATGCTTAAACGAGCCAAATACCATTGTAATAACCTTGGTAAAACATTGTATTTCGTTTGTTATTAAGGTATAGAAAAACTTTTGTTTAGAACAGACTATAATATTGTGCCAATAGTTCACATATAATTATCAATTGTGGCAGTATTTACAAGCATAGATATAATCACTGGAGGAACAAAAATTAAACTGAACATTGTATGGTTGTATTGGTTTGCTAATTACTATATATTAGATACACCGCTGTCCTTAAAACTGAAATACCTTTGGACACCACGTCGACAACCATCCAACGGATTTAGCAATCAGTAAATCAGTTTAAAAATATCAAAAATGATTACCAAAAAATTTCCATTTGTTGTTATATTTTGTCGAAAAGAAAATATCAAAATCGAATTTCATTCACATTACACTGACTTCAATTACTAGACTGGTAATTGATTCACAATATTTGGTACCAACACTATTCCTGTAATCTGCACCAATACAGGGCTTCACCCAGCTGCCACTTGGTCATATCACTAAAATACCTCGACTCAGATCATATATACAACAACAAAAACAAACCAACAGGTTGAAATGTTCTAAAAGCACTAAAAGGTCACACTAAAGACAGAATGAGCCGGAATGTCATCGGAATCAGAATTCTGACTAAATTCTGAGTGCATTATAAATTATCTGGTCCATTCTTATGGCCAGTCCTAACGTTTTGCTCAAGCTAAAAACTTTCGAGGAGAATTCGTAGTGGAGAAATATCAAAAAACATTCGAAGTGTATTCTAACTGTATTCGGACAACATTCTTAATAGTCCCACGGCATTCTGTCAACATTCGAAACATTTGATGGCATTCGAAGGAGAACCGAAACAGGAAACATTTGAAAACATTCGTTTATAAGCGCGGCTAGAACTTTTGCAGTTGGTATTTAGGAGTTGCATGCATGGGAAACATCAGATGCCGCTAATTCGACTTTCCCTGCCGAATGTATCATTATATTTTTTTATTTTGCTTTCCGACTGGTTCTGCCTAATTCCTGCTGATTCTGAGTAAGAATATTTTGAAGTAATGTTACACTGGCTTAATATTCGTGATTGCTCGATTACCGTTAGTCTGTTTAAATCTAGATTGTCATTGCCAAGTCAAGATAATGTTTACTAAATCAGGATAATATTTTCTAAACCGACATAGCGTTTGCAAAAAAGCAATATAATATTTGATAAAAACAGTTTATGTTTAATATACCAAAATTATGTTTGCCTTTTTATCTACCCAGATAATATTTTTCTAGTACATAATATGTTGCTTTACCAAAAAATGTTTCATATATAACAAACTTATATTGGCCAAAACCAGCATTTTGTTAGCTGAAGCAAGACTATGATTACTATATCAAGGTATAATTTTAATAAACTAAAACAGTGTTTTCTGAAACTATATTATTTTCGCCATGACTGATCTAATTTAAAGATTGTCTAAATACAGCGGATCAATCTGGAAATTTAAACCATATTTACAGCTCTGCTAAAAGAACAACCATAGTAAAAAGAAAACGCTCAATAAAGAATTCAAAACTATATATGTTTATTGTGATTGATTTAACAGTTATTTATGTACAGCTCAAAGTTACTTCACGATTGTTTACTTCAGGTAAAAACAAAAACAACTCAAACCAAACAAAATGTTCTATATGTAAAAGATGCATGGAAAAAGCAATGTTTCGCTTTATCCTGAATATTCTTCAAAATATTTACTACCCTTGATCAGATGGCTCAATATGCAAGTCATCAGGAACAAGTACAGTTGAAATGAATCAACTTCATTAGTTATGCCGATAGAGAGGTTGGTTTTCCAGGAATTTGGTGCAAAAATTCATAACCATTTTCCGGATCAGCGACAAACCAGTAACAATACCCAGCATAAAGAAATTCCTCACGGGAAATTGAACCGTCGCTGTCAACATCTAGTCGTCTGAAAATCGCTTTGATATGATTTTCATCGTTTATGTTGAAGGCTTTATAGTAGACCATAAATTCGTCCAGCGATATTGTACCATCTTTGTTTTTATCGATGGCATTGAACATGATCTGGTAATAGCGGGCCGATTCGGGTATGCTTTCTTTCCGTGAAAAATATTCCAAACATCTGTGCACAAAAAAACTTGGGGTTACTTTGCCACCGTTTTTCTCCGCGAAGTCGTTAAATAAAAACCACCAAGACAAATGTTCCTTACTACATGCATCTCTATCTAAGTCACTTAGGTTGCCAATTTTACTCATGAGATTCATGTTTTCAACGAAATCCGACATCGTAATGAAACCGTCACCATCTCTGTCCAGAAAGTAAAACATGGACAAAATTTTCATTTTCCGGTATTCATTTGCTATTTCACACATCGTTAGGGTTTCTGTAAATAGAACAACAAAAGTGACGTCACAATTGAGGAATGACAGGTTATTTTCTAAAGATACTATACCAGACAAACTTAGCGCAAAAAATGTGAAAACAGTTGGGAACTGAAAGGCTAAAGATTGGCTAGAATCTACGTAAATGTAAATAACGTTTTTTTCAGAAACTCATTTTATGATTAAAACATTGCTGTAAAATAGCTGCAGTATACATTTAAGGTGGTACATCTCTACTTACGTCTGATCAAGGGGGTTGGGAGGAGGCGGGGGGGGGGGGAGGGGTATGAAGGGACGGAAGAAAGAAATAATGAAAGAAAATAAGATAGAAGGAAAGAATGAACGAGAAGAAAGAGAGAAAGAAGAAAACAAGACAAGAAAAGAAAACACAATAAAATGAACAGCATTGATTGGTGAATTCTAAAGTGTAGCATTATCGTTTTACTAAGCACTGAAGGACGGTTACCTTTCCAACTATCAAAACACTACACATTCTCTGGGTGCCGTGCATGGCATCAATTATTGTTGGAATACAGCGCCGTCATATAAAGGAATTACCCTTGAGCAAGGCGTAAAATACAAATCAATCAATCAATCAACCTTTTAGATGAATTGTATCGAGATGAATTGAAGACATTTATAATATTTTGATCGTCTTAATAGTTCCTTTTGGATCCAAAAGTTTATATTTTTGTTTCGTATATATGTGTTCTGAAATGCAGATTATTCGGAATGCTGAACAGTTTTTACATGACACGCTTTAATAAATACTCGTATTATTACTGTTTGACTTATGTCGGGTTTACGTCGTATATGAGTTAGTTCATCTATGGCGGTGTGCTAGTCCAATGGCTCTACGTCATTGGTAGCAATGGCAGTATACCAGACACACCCATTACAACTCGCAATAAATATGTTATTGGTCTGGTTTAACAAAATTCTTGGAATATATTTGAAAAGTAATATTATATAGCCAGGGACAATACGACAACATAAAGAATCGACCTTGTGCTCGCACTGGCACAGAGATGCAGGCTTACATCAGGTAGCTAACTGGCTCTCATCAACAACAACAACAATCAAAACACTTTTAAAAGCCTATGCATATGATAATGTTAATTTTATAGCTATAGAACTTTTTTAGTAACTGAAAATTGTGTTGACTGAACCTACTTTACCTGTGGTCCTTTGGCACGTATATTTCTACCAGGTTCTCAGCTCGGCTGTTTCAATCCAGAATTTATCAAACGTACTTAGCTTTAAATTAGACAGGATACAAGGGTAAACCCTCAATCAAAGTTCAAAGCGAACAGATTAAACATAAAAGGAACATGCATGCACGCCATCGAGCGATGATGGTCACGTGCTATCTACTTTATATACTTTTATATTCTTTATAATTAAGATTCATTCAAACGGTAAATTTGACTATAAAATAACTCATAATTCATTAATATCTATCTATAGGCCTACTCTATATTGAAACAAATATTAATGTTGGGTAGGGAGAGGTTTCGGCCGCGGCCTGTGTTTGGTTGAAAATGCGGGTTCGTTTTGCGTTAAACCTTTGTAACCCAGTCGGTTCTAGGGCTGGATCTGCTGGCCAGTTGAGGCATCCCGGTTGAGGCATACAAAACTATCCCTCTTTTCGATAAAAAAATATATGTATTTAGTAGTTTATTATATCAACGTCAACGTAGCGTGACTTGCCACTATATTTTATAACCATCAACTTAAGTACGATATAGCTACTTTGCCTCATGGAGGTAAAACGGCGACAGTTTTAATGAAATGTGGCCACTATTGTGTTAATGTCAAAGTCACTTACACGCCATCAAACACGTCCTGAACGCCGTTTCTGTTTCATAACCTAGTCCATCTCGGTGCACATCACCGTAGCTTGTAGCAGTGGATTTATAAGCTCCCTTCGATTCACGGCACATTGAAAATATTAGAGGCCATTATTCGATCCATTGTATGGGGCACAATAGAACAATTTTCCAGTGACTGCGAAGTATGATTTAGAAACTGAAAAGCTCTTGCGGCTTTAACAGAAAGACGTATAGATAAAGTTTAAACAATACTTTTCTTTTATCTCGCCATCATTGTAAAATCAAACAAAGTGCATTGCATTAACAAGAGCAGGTAGATATGGTGCAAAACTGTGGATGTCATTTAAGATGCATACGCCAATTCCACTTAACATCCAACAAACTGAGGAGAATCAGTGTTTTTACACAGTGTCCATCAAAATATGTAACAGATTACCAGTAGGCCCGTGTGCGCATGTGTGGGTGCGTGTATATAAACATTAACTTCTTACTAACATCAGTTCACATCATTCAATAGAATGGAGCCGCCACCCTAACAAATAAACAAGAACAACATAACATCAATTCATTAACCACCCAGTCACGATTGGCCGACAATGTTCTAGCGTTTCAAAAAGTTAAATCGTCCGCGAAGTTTTACTGACACAGGTCCACTAGTCCACTCTGTCATGCTATACTGCAATCCTCTTTATAATACTCATAGTCTCTAGCCAAGGGTTATATGTCGATGTACTCTGCATTACAACCATTGGCGGATCAAGCGCATATCCTCAGATTTACAATTACGCTCCCTAGCGGATCAAATGTGTCAGTTTCGAGTTAAAAGTGCCGATAACATTTGTCATACTCAAGTTCTGACAACTTGTTTAACTTTAAAGAGCACTATGGGCACATATACGAAGATTTAATGTCTGTAGTGGTGGGCATGCAATTCATTGTCTTACCATGCATCAGAGTCTTCTTGCAACTCGGCATCTGATTGGTTACGTAGAAGTTTAAGGCATCCTTGCAATCGCTTGACAGTAGCGTTTGGTTATATGCTATCGATCCGCCAGTCTATCTCGTTTTTGTTTAATACTGCCTATGTATACGATGCAAATGCGATGAAATGGAATTTTACAAAAAGTTAAATAGGTTTAAGTGCATTTTAGGTGAGAAATTACCGATTCCAAATGTATAAAATGGTCTCGAAAGTCATTGAAATACAATGTAGTTGAACATTTAACTTTAACCGTTAACCTGCATGGTTGGTTTGTTTGTTTAATTGATTAGGGTTTGACGTCATACACAAGGGTATTTGACTTATATGGCGACGGATTGTCCACTTAACACTGCTCCTTGCCTTTTTACGGAGAAAAACCGAGAGGAAACGTCGTAACCCCCCCTCCCCCCCCCCCCCCTCGATTGCTGGAACCAAATTTTGTGACTCACTGATATACCTGAGGGTCGACAAACGGAATCGATCTTGTGAACGGCACATCGAAGTAGGTTGAGAAAGCGCACTCGCTAATCTTTTAGCCACGGCCGCGTGCGTTAATCTGCATGGCAACGACATGATTGATTAACGACTCTCGTCGTGCTTCACTGCAAAGATAATATGATTTACACTTTCTCATTAACGTGTCATGCTTTTCTTCAATGTCTCTAAGATTAGTTCAAGCAATTTGAAATTCATGGATACAGTTTTGCAACCGTATATCTTTACGCTTACGATAGGGCTGAACTATCTCACTGTATGATCAGTCTTGTGAACAGTACCCTTGAAGATGTTAAATTTGTTCGTAGGCCTTCTTATGCCTCTAAGGCTCATTATTATAAGAACATCGTTTCTAGGATTTTAAAGGAATTTCAAGCAATTAAAGAAAGCTATGGTCGTAATACATATTGAGATTAAAAGGGGACAATTGGACTCATACTCGCCTAAAACATCACTTTAATATTATTGGCTCCGACGTAGTTCTAATATAAACAGCTCTTTAACTGAATACATCATAGAGTGCACGTAGGAACGTATTCTTGGCCGTTTCAGAGAGGTAACTTGGTTTGTTTGTATTTTGGCATTCATTGCTTTGTGGAAAGCCAGTGACATTTCAAAACAGATCAGTAAAAACTGTGAACTCAAAAGTTTAGCTCAGTCAAAGTCAACTATACTATTCCCCATGATTTAAAAATAGATGAAATTAACCAAAGGCCCTCTGTGTTTACTGAGTTTTAAGTGATAGATTGATTGGTGTTTTACGCCGTGCTTAAGACTATTTCACTTATATGACGGCAGTCTTTTACAACTATAATTGACACAAGCACAACCAAGATGTGATAATGTTGGAGAGTTATTTTTCCTCCAGGGTAAAGTAAAGACAACATTGCTACTCTCCAAACAACTGTTCTTAGCCAGAGGGATAGATCAATGTCAAGAACACATTTGATCCCTACATACATTTTACTACGCTCCAATATGCAAGTGGCTTTTACATATATTTACTACTGACTGTCCAGTTCTAGGGTTAGCGTTAGGTGTTTATATAACAACCCGCTGTATCCCATGAGTGTAACATTTTACAAACAATCAAGACTTTTTAAAGAAAATTCAAACATCAAAGACAACAGTTGTGTTACTATTTTTGTTCTAATATGGCGGAAATGTAGGTTTAGCTTAAGCTGTGTGCGTTGTTTTATTAACAAGAATGACACAATCTCAAAAAACGTTTACTCACTAGCACTATAAAAAACCAATTTATAAATCAACTCTTTTAATTTGAAATTAGCTTTACCTGAGGATTTCTGCATACATCTCACATATCACCTTAAAATAGTCCGATTAATTATCCCCCAAAGTCATTACCAGCTTTGATGGTGTTTTCAGACTAATGATTCCTCGAAGTTTACAATTTGAGTTCTAATTAGTAAACCGATAAAATTGACATGGAATTAGGGTTGATCCTTTTATGCAAGCCTACTTCATCCTACGCAATTTAAAGTAACCGGTTTTGCTTAAATGCTTCTTTAGAAACGACTGCCTTAACGTCTGCAGAGTAAATAGAAAAGCAATTATGAAACAGTTTGCAAGGTAACAGTTGAGTGGAGATATATAAATCTTTATTTTATGGAGAAACAAGAGCTCAAATGTGTAGCAATATACGCCCAAAGATTTCTTGCCACATGATATTAAAATCGAGTTTGAATAGAATCCACCAGGTGACAGCATGTCTAGACAATAAATATCACATGGAACAATCATATAAAGTTTGATTCGAATTCCACCAGACGTTTTTTAAGTAAACATGCAGAAACCAAATTTAGACCAATAGATGGCGCCACATGTAGTTCGACACACGCCAAAATCGACCCAAAGCGAAGTCTTGCTACATGGAACACTCATACTAAGTTTAATTTGAATTGCACAAGAAGTTTTCAAATTAACTTACAGAACTGTAATTTAGACTTTACCGCCTGGTGACGCCATCTGTAGTCAGACATACACCAAAACTAACCCTAGGCAACATCTTGTCACATGGAACAATCACACTTAGTTTGATTTGAATTCCAAAAGAAGTTTTCAAGTTAACATAAAGAAAACTAATTTAGACTTTGCCACCAGGTGGCGCCACCTGTAGGTCGACATATTTCAAAATCAATCCCAAGTGCATCTTGTGACATATATATGGCAGTGTATCGGTATATAACGGTAGCTGTTTTAAGTGTGAATAAATATGAAATATTTTAAATTAATTTTTTAAAAAATATACAGCGTCCTATAAAGGCTAAAGCCTGACACGACCTGGCGCGAATAGAACTCCGATACGGAGTCTGTATGCGCCATTAATTAATAAAAACTGAAAAAAAACGGTAACACCACTAGACTTCAACAACGACAATGGTTTTGTAGACAATCGTAGACATTCAGTACTCCGACCTAGGTTTGGGCAGATACGAATACAAATGTTGTTGAATTGTATGAACAGCCAATAGGCCTAGAGAAGCGATGTTGGGGCGTCTGAAATGTTATAGAATAGCATCTGCCTCTGAATCACAAATAATAATGAAATGGCATCTTCCCTCACTTGAGAACACTCTGGGCTCTCAGTTGAGTATTCACCAGCATGTTCAATACATAAAGCATGCAGCATTCCAGTGCAAATGAAACTATCTGGCAAGCGTTTCAGGGGAGAGAATTCAGCTTTCGATACAAATGACCACCATCGACCGCGTTTATGATTACGTGGCAAGCTTTGACAAGCAGATATGTCCCGCCAAATCTCGGGCTAACCGCGGGAAGATATGTTAAATTGTTATATGACTTGTTTTAAAGTCGAGTGGTATCCATATAACCCACAAGTATTCAAGGGAGAAGAAAATATGATTTAAATCAAGATTAGGTCACACTTTTGTTATGTATTGAAACGTTAATAGGAGAAATGTGGTAGAGTTCCCCCCAAAAAAGTTATGGAAGACTCCGAGCGTTTGGCTTTAGATATGTTTTTGAAAATATAAGAAATTAAAAGTCAGTATTAAAATGGACAGACTAATACACAAATTTTCTGCGCAACACGCCACAACAAGAAGACTTCATGTGACCCATTAGGACAGAAAGCATCAGAGAACATGCGGTTCAAGCCAACCATCTGAAGATTTATGAAAAGAAAAATATGTGCTTGTGTTGATAGGTTTATTTGATTGGATGTTATTTTATGAACAAAAACTTATCCCATTGTTTAATATCAGGTAAAACTGATTGATAGAAATAAGATATAAGTTAAAAATATGTAATGAGGGCCAGAAGGACTTACAGTCAGAGATCTATATTAAAAGGTGCTTCTATATCTAAAAGACATTTGGTAAAATTATGGATTTGGTTAGTTTGAATTCAACCCACCGTGTTTAGACATTCCATGGCTGGTAAGGACAGTTTTGTTGTAATTCTCTTCATGCTTGCATTTAAATTATTTCGTTATAATTATTTCGAACATTAATTCTATTTTTAGCCTTAACAGAGCATGATATAGTAAAAATATGTACAGATTATCTCTGTTTAGAATTAGACAAAACGAATAGATACTAGTCACTCTTAACAACACAGAAATACATTTAAGATAACACAGTAGACAAGAAGAATGGTTTCGTTTTTGGCTGTTCAGCTTTTCCAAATATCAGCTATTACTGGGTGAACACGTGTTTTTAAATGAACCGAAGTATTGTGCCCAGAAGCAGGGTCTGTGGTAAAGTAACTCTCTGGGTTTACTTCATCTTCCCATTGCAAGGGTCGAAGTGTGTAAGACGAGGTTTCCACATTACTACCTTTGCTGCAATTGTAGGCAAAAACGTGGCAAAAATTTAATTGAATTATTGCAGAAACAAGCAAACAATCAAAAAACCATTTTTTTTTTTTTTTGTCAAGTTGTATTTAGACTGCCCCTTTTGTATTATAAGAGAGCTCCAGTCTGATTGGGTGCGGTTAAGAGAGGTCGTCCGAAAGTAGCTATTGTATACTGTAGCTAACTAAGGATTTGCAATCTATTAAGGCACGGCATGGAATAAAGAGAGGCTCCATGTGACCATCTTTTTTCCACCCTTGCTTCGGGAAGATGGGTACCATCTGTTTCACGTTTTTTAACATGTGAATTTGTCATACTTTTACTAGGAGCTGTTCGCGAATTTTAATTTATGCCTTTGTCACGTGCGGACGGAGGGCGAACTTTCTGACACATTTTATGTCTTTATCTGAATACTTTTTAAATTTTTAATTTCAAAACAACGTTTTAGTTGAAGCAATGAAAAGTACCATCACTGCAAACACTCTACATAGCTGCAATGTAATTGTATACTAGCTATATTGGCAACGCTAAACAGTAACCCAATAACATTACTGTAACGTTTATTTGATGGGGGTTTAACTTTGTACTGAAGAGTATTTCACTTATATGACGATGGATTGTCCACTCAACACTTTTCCTTACCGTATTGCAGTGAGAATCGAGAGGAAACTTCGTTAGAACTACCCCGCGTCATATACCTGAGGGTCGACAGACGGACTCGATCCTCTGAACGGTACATCGAACTAGGCGCACTCACTAACCACTAAGCCACGGCCGCGGGCCCTTACTGAAACGTGAATCTACGTTGGAAATAATTGTAAGTCAGTTTGTACCAGTCGATACAACGCTATTACAACGTTGTCAAGACGTGCCAGGAAAACGTTGTAGTTTAACCTTTTAACAACAAAAATTGGCTTCGTTGTGACTTAGTTGTGAATTGGTAGCGTTTTGTACAACGTTATAACAATGTTATCAAAACCTTACATGACGGAACAAAACTGTAACAACGTAGCTATCAAGTTTCTGTTTGGTTGCCGTGTCGTTGTATTCTAAGGTTGTGGAAACATAACTGGTAGTCCAAAAACTGCTGTTGCGACAACGTGACATGACCAATATTAACCATTGCTGCAACGTTGTGTGCGTTGCTGGGGCACTATACCAGAACATACTAACTTGTTTAAGTGGCATTTTAGAAGTTGTAGATGATCAAAACAAGTGATAACACATTTTTATGGATGTCAAACTTCTTTAATATTTTTCACGACGTTTCAACACAGTTACTAGTGTCTTTATCAAGTGTATGTCACTTGTTTAGAACATACTATGTTCAATATTTGAGTTTGCTAGGCTGTGGTCGTATCCCCTCATCTCCTATATTTGTGCCACGAACTGCATGGATGCACATTGTACTATGTAGGCCTACACACTTCTGCCACGAGCTGCATGGTTGCACATGGTAATATGCACAATCTTTTTTAAATACTGATTCGGAAGCTATCTACATGCAGAGTTCTGTATTTCTAATAGTCTATCATCTCATGTAGCCTTATTTGTAGATATATAGTAAGAGTACATATAGCTGTGTAATTTCTAGTTTTTGCGCTAACCGTCTATTATGTTTGTTTGTTCCACTGGGGTTTAGCGACGTACTAATGATTATATCACTCACTTGACTGCGTGTCAACGCAACGGGCAAAGAAAAACACTCTTGGTGCGACTAACAAGTTGCAACAATCAAAGACAAACCAGGGCAAGATCAGGACAATCACAGGGCGATACAGAAAACATCACAAACAGACGGGCTTCACAGTGCCCCTTAGCTCTGAAAGTACCAGTTTGACATATAGGTCCCTCCCAACCCTCAACCCTGTAAGCATGTGTTCATTTACATACTGCCCTATAATATTTGATATACTGAACTTTCTGCCATTTTTATATGCCACAAGCGACTTTAAATCGCCCATTAACCTTGTTGAAAATGCGGAAATACGATTCAAATAAATATGGCCATTCTGTTCTGTTTCACTGTAATTGTAGTCTTCAAATTTTAGCAGAAGGGCAATGTCTACCCCATAAAAAGCTGCAGAATTATTCGATGGAGATGATATTAAATCTGTACCAAGCCGGTATGTCTTCTGTGTTCAAGGTATGAGTTCCGCTTAGAATTTTTGTTTAGATCGATTACACATTTTGGTCTGTCAAAACACTGTAGCTATGAAGATACACGTCCGAACTGACCACAAGCAGCTGCAAGCAAACTGACAACAGTAGTGAGGTAACATGTTTACATGTTGATTAAGGTACGCAGAAAATTGAATATGATGGCTGAAACACACACAGTGAGTAAACTAACTGGCTGACACGCGATGCGGTATAGAATATCTCTAGGGGACTAAGCTGTGTAAACTGAGTGAGCAACCGAGAGGGACCAAGGTCTTTGTTTAATAACGCATGGTCATTGTCTAGTTGCTAAGAATTTTTTTTTTCTCACAGGTGATCTCACGTCTGTTCCCACTCGAAACCCTACTTTTTTGCTATATGGTTTTGTCAGACAGGTTATAGTGTTAAGCGATGTGACTTATAATTATAATTGTCTCTTCCTCATTTTAGGAAAGTGGTGGTGGTGGTGGGGGA
>JAVFBW010053579.1:0-17717 GCA_034783835.1 Mopalia ciliata
TGCCACATATATATCAAAGTAGGACTTCATTTCATCTTTTTCTTAACATTATTTGGACAAAGGAATATCAGAGGATGATTTTATTATATGGAAGACTAGAATTCGCACTTAGTTGCTTCTCAACAACATTGTTTATTCTACTTTATAACAAAATGACAAGGCTTTAAAAGCACTTTTAACTATATATTGCAAGAAACTTGTTTATTTGGGGTTTAACGTTGTACTCAAGGGTAATTTACTTGTATGACAACAGATTGTTTAATTCACACTGCTCCTTGCCACATTTTTCAGAGCTACAACCACTGAACGGTAAATCAAAGTATGATTGGTACACAAGCTACCACTAAGCTAGGGCCGCGAGCCCCGCAAGAAGCATATGAGCTTGAACCATAAATAAATCAGTTTCTTGTTGACCCTTAGTTCAGACAGCACCAAGGCTACAGGGAGCTCCATACCAAAAGTCTGTCATTGAGCAAAGTTATTGTTAACAGAAGTGATGTCTTGTTTCCCAGGAGTTGTGCTTTCATAATCTATAGTTGGAAGATGAATTGTCAAATGGGACAATACTACAGAACAACTTTACCTTTATTCACCCAATGTTGGATCAACAGGATTAAATCCCAATTACAAATCATTGGCCAGCATTATTGTGGAAGGAAAACTGGGTAGTAGATTAAACCATGACCTTCCACTGGTTGCTGGCATACCAACCCACGAACGGTTTGCAAGAATCAAACCCGCGACCCCAGAAGTGAGGGGGATATGTGGATCAGAAGCATACTCTCACTATAGAATACACTCTATACCACTCCGCCACAGAGGCCACACTGAAGTAAACAGAGCCATGTTGAGGGAGTAATGTCAATGTAAATCTTAAACCACACAGTACCACAAAAAAAAACCAAGGCCCAAGAACACACTTAACAGTCATGAAGCTTTTATTACATTAAATTAACTACATATATAAGCATTACTTACTCTCTTTAAAAATGAATGAATGAGATTAAAAGCCTCATTGTATAAATACAGATGACAAGTAAAAATTATGAAGCTTGAAATTAATATAGAGCAAAAAAAATAATCTGGCTGATTTTGTCTCATTTTCATTGACACAGATGAGTATGACGTGGATGATAGGTGACATGTTTACTCGAGTAAGGGGAAGTAACTCCTCCCGGTAGTTTGATAATATATGAAAATAGAGGTTAACTAACGTCGCTCCTAGTTTTCAATTTACATAAATCTTTCCCATGATGTTCAAAGTCAAATATTTTAAATGATTATTTGCATTAACTTCACATTAAACAGTATATTATCCTGCATCTTTATAGTGTAGGGAAACAGAAAATATTACAACTCTCACCACAGAGACATGTGTCTGTTTATACTTTGAATTAAATCAGTAATTTATCCAAATTTGTTACCCTTTTGAAAGCAAGATTTTTCAATGAATGATGAGCCTTTGTGGTAGAAAATTTGTTTCTTATAAAGTCTATGAATTAGATGTATTGATGAAATAATGGTTGATTTCAAAATATGTTAAAACTGTGAAGATTTCTCGGATAAAATGGATGATAAAAATAACCTGAGGAAAACAATAGAATTTTACAAGATAACTTTTTCACCTACACATAAAAGCGGACTTACACATTCCAAACCAC
Source organism: Mopalia ciliata (assembly GCA_034783835.1). Classification (NCBI taxonomy): domain Eukaryota; kingdom Metazoa; phylum Mollusca; class Polyplacophora; order Chitonida; family Mopaliidae; genus Mopalia; species Mopalia ciliata. The sequence goes on from JAVFBW010053579.1 coordinate 1,662, forward strand.
AACAACGCAATACTATTTGGAGATGAACATACTCTGTGTGAGCAACAAAAAAATGATTCCAGCAAAAAATTGTATGGGAGTAAAATCACATTAAGAAGATTACAGTCAACATGGAACACAAACATGTGGATTTAGTATTCAAACTTGTTACGGGAACAAAATTTAAAAAAAAGTAACAGACAAAAATAAAAAACAGAAACTAACAAACTGTTAAAAAACATTCGAAACATTTAAAATTATAGAATTACACTGTTACAGTTTTTGTTTTGAAATGGTAGTTCATTTATATACAGAGTTTATCTTTAAGTGGTTCTAGTTCTAGATTTTGTATACAACAATTTCTATTTTCAAACTTTATCTTAAAACAATTGCAATGTTTTTTACACAATGATTACACAAATAGGTTATTATTTAACTCCAAGATATGTATGATATGTACAGGAGAATAGAGTTGCTGGTAAGGTCAAAGGTTACGCATCAGTCTCTGACCTACCTGAAGAGGGCGGGACTGACTTTTGAGTGACAGCCGGTTGAGGGGAATTATTGGATGGGAGTCGACTGGGCATTCCAGGAGTTGGTGGCTGACCTATCAAACAGAATATTAATTGGTTATACATAGTTTTTTAATCCAATAAACAATTGAATACAATTGTATTTTATAAGACACAAAAACATCATCAAAACCTTCCTAGGATAAGTTTTTTAGCTTTGCTTGACCCCTTGTGGTCAATATATACATTTTCTAAAATTTCCTTTAATTTAAGTTAAATATTGAAACTTCATGTTGGTGAAGTTCTGATTACAAATAGTTAATTTGGAGTCTTTGAAGAAGGTTTCCAGTGAGTATATATAATAGCCGATGAAAAGGTTAGTGCTAAAATGGGACCGTTACATATTGATGTGTAGAGATCATTATTGTCCACCCATGAACTATTTATGACACCTGTTTAACTCTCAATAGATCCATTGACAATTTGACACCTCCAGCTTTGTGATCAAAAGTTACCTGAATTTAAGGCTAATTTAAAAACACCTTTTATTGAGGTGAATTGGAGTCTTAATTTTTGTTAATGTCAAAAATTAGAATTTTATATATGTTTTCTGAAAAATATATTTTGAACTTTTGTAAGATTTCATAAGTTTAACAGACAAAGAAGTTCACTCAAATGGATCTAAGTAAAATGTGGCCCCATTCTTTAGTTTGGGGTTATACTTACCCATAGTAACATTGGGGGCTCCAGCCATATGACTCGGCCCTCTAAATCCTTGGACAGGAGCAGAGAAAGCACCCTGGGAACTGCTGGCAGATGAAGCACTGCTTGACGGGGCTCCTGGCACAGTGGGTGGGGTGCTGGTTCCAGGAGGTGTACCAGCCTGACCAGGATTGACCAATCGGTTGAGAATACTCCTCTCCGACATCTGTAATCGCTGGGTGACTGGCGGAATACGAGCCAACGTAGCTGGGAGTCTACTCACATCCTGCTTCATGTCACTCAGTAACTCCTCCAGTTGGTTCAAAACTAGAAGAGACAACAAACAAATTTAAATAATGTTACCTCACAATGCTTTAAAATATTTGAAGAAATATAAGTGTTCAATATGTATTTGTTTGTTTGATTCATTTCATGTCATTATTTCACTCAAATGATCACCTGTCCGCTCAATTGGTAAAACACCACCAATTGACATCATTTGCAACAAATACAAGCCAATCAGAAAAATAAAAAATATCACCAACAAATCAGTTTCAAGTCGAGTTTTAGCCTGGGTAAAATGATATTTTCGTTATATAGTGCGGCAAAAACCTGTATGACCACATTGGTTGTGGTTAAACGTCTGCTTAAGGGTATTTCACTATTATGCTATGACCCCCGCCACCTTATGACTCACCTTTATGTAGGACAGCATTGGCAGGTTTGTTTCCAGCCAGCGACTCCTTGGACAGATGCTGGTGACTTTCTGCCAAACACTCTAAATCGGCAAATCTACAAACACAAGAACATAACATAAAGATGTAAAAAAAATGTGATTAAAGCAAAAAAAACCCAAAACAAAATAAACAAAAAACAGTTATATAAATAAGCCAGATTGATAGGTAGCATTTAGCAAACAGAAACAAGAGTCAAAGAAAAGGGTTAAACTTAAAACGTAAAACTTACCTAGAATGAAAATCATATGTATGAAAGGGAAAAATGAGCAAAAATCAAATTAATGTTATTGTAAAAACAATTTCCATGTTTCATGAGAGGATTATAGAATCAGCAGGGAAGTCGAACTATATAACTACTTACCTGGCATTAAGAGCCATGGCTGGGTGTTGTGGATCTTGTGTTAGATTGAGGTAGGCAGCTCGTCGTAACTGTTCTTCAATTACCAGAGCTTGCTCCAATAACTACAAGGTTAACAAAACACTGTTAATCATTGCTTTAATGTCAATGTTTCACTACTTTCACTTTAGATCTGAATTAAGTCTCTCAGGAAAAGAGTTTGCATTTCAGCAAAAGGTGAGTCCATTACAGAGATCTTTATGCTACTGTTTATTAAATGGACTACATTTTCATCTCTACATGATTTAGAAGTTGGAGATGGGGAAAACCTACCTGCACAAAAATTTGTGAATATCAGCTTATTATTACACAGCTTTCAAAAGGTTTGTATAATATTTCATGTTTACCTTAAAATTATATTTATGAACTATCATTTCATTTTTGTTAGAAGTAGAACTATTATAGCATCTTTAAATTGTTGATTGATTGGTGTTTTACAATGTGCTTAAGGGTAATTCACTTATATGACAGCGGTACAATTATTCCAACAAGAATTAACACTACATAACCAACATAAAAAATGTTTTCATAATGATGGTTAGTTGGAAAATTTTCCTCCGGTGCCAAGTAAAGACAGCGTTGCTACTCTTGAAACAAACTGCCCTTTAGCCAGAAACTTTTAAGGAAATTGATGTTTTCCTGGCTGTTTTATTGGGGTTTACACATACTCAAACCTATTTCAATTAAATGACAACAGATTCCATGTGACAGTCTGCCCTACTTAATAAGCTAGAAAACTGTGGAAAAAACAAACCCATGATTGCTAGTCCCATTGTATACCTTCCTTAGGTGAATAAAACTCTGGATTCAAAAAAGATCAGTAAACCCTGATGCTTTCTAACAAAACTATCTGCCACTAGGAACTTTGTCAAAAGCTATAATCCTTAAATTTGAGTTACTTTGGCAGAACAAATAGATTTATTTGTGCAGGTCTGAGAAGAGCTAAAATAGCAATAAAATGTGCCAGATAAATGTATTTGTCTACCTTAAATCTTCTGGCGAGGAATTTATTCTTGATTTCCAGGAAGTTTCCTTTTCCCTGCTCACTCTGGAATGGTTCATTAATGACCTGGAATCTGTGGTCATTTTGAATGTCCTGCCACCTGCCGTAACCATGACTGAACATTCGGGTCAAGGACAATGATACAGGCCCCTTGTTTTATATCATTACTACTGGATTCGAATAAACCATGCTCCAACAGTTTTGAGAGGAAGACTCAAAACAAACCGAGGCTAACATTTTCAGTTGGAGTGTTTTCAAATCAGGAACAAATTGAAGTTTTTGTATTTTTGGGTTTGTTTGTTTTAAACACATACATAAAAATGACTTCTTTCTACTTCCATTACAAGTATATAGCTTACTATTAAATAAATAATGGGACTGTTGTAGAAAAGGATACGTGACAATTCCGGCAAGGAGCCAGTAGTCATGACGACGATGCCAGACTTCGTGTTCTCTGCTTATAACCAGAGCTCTCTCCTCATTTCTCCAGAGGGTATGAAGTTCAGTGAATCCACCATCAGCAATATTAAACATGAACTTCTGTTTTACTTCTTCTAACTTCAGTCGTTCTTCTTTCTTTTTCTCATCTTCTTCAGACTCTGACAAAACAATTATAAAGAAATTCATTATTCCACCATGTCCAGGGTAGTTAAACTCTAGAGCTATAATTACATCAAACCCACATTTTTTTGCAAAGAAAATAACTCCCACCTAGTTGAAAGGATCGACCGAAGAAGCATTCTGCAGGGCCATGCCCCCCCTCTGGTGTAAACAAATTTCCCTTGATTGTTTGACCGTGGTTTAACGTCGTACTCAAAGAGAATTTCACTTATATGAGGAAAGATAGTCCACATTGAATTGTTACTTGCGTAATTAAGGTGCAAAACCAAAAAAGACCTTGAAGCAGTGTTATATAGGTTATAAGCATGTAGACTGTTTGTTCCATCGTTGGGATTCACAAAGGAGAATAAAGTCAGGAATTTCAATTAACAGATACACACTAGTTTATTAATAAAATAAAATGAAATATTGAATCCAACATCAGTATGTGGAATTGTCACTGGACTCTCTTTTGTAAAACCATACTGTTAACTCTGCAAAGATATAATCCAATACCCTTCTTTTCCTCTTTGACTTCGCCATTCTCTTTCTGGTCATCCTTTGATTCCTCTTTTTTCACTTCTTTCTTTCCATCATTCTCTTCAATGGAATCTGGTTTTGTTTCTTCATCTTTCTTTGCTTTCCCATCCCCGGAAGCAGCTTCACTGTTAGTTTCTGATTGAACATAGCATGCAGATTAATGAGCAGCCAAACCACATGCAGTGAGTAGCCTAAACTCCACTCCCATACATTATCAGAGTTAAACTGTGATAATATTTATGTAAGAAGCATTTTATTAACAGTAGGTGTGTTTGGTGTTTTACGCTGTGCATAGGTATGTCACTCATATGAAGGTGTATTCCAAAAATAATTGGCACTAGTACAACAAAGATGGGAAGTGTTCCATAAAGTTGGAAAGTTAATTTTCCTCCAGTGCTTAGTAAAGACAGCATTGTCACTCTTCAAACAAACTACCCATACACTGGTGTTGTACTTAGATCATTGAACTTCACTAAGGCACTGTGTTTTACATAGTCTGCCACATGAAAAACTTTATCACATACATAAGTCCAACCATCGCATCATAAGAGGAATATAAAGTGTCTGTTCAATTACATTATAAATATTTAAAGTTTAAAATCTGCATTAATTTGGGACCTAATGCATGTGAAAATAAAATGTTGCAAACCAATTCTAATTGATCAAAGGCATGCATGCATGGTATAGTAGTACTCTCATCTCTGTATGGCAAAATGTTGTTTTATCTGCAATCACCATATGCATACTAATTTAAGCAACATGACAGCGAAGTAACAAATGACAATCAGATTTCTCTTTAACATTTACAACAATATACATTTTTTCACAACAAAGTTATTATGTTAATTTAAGCTAATTTAATAACAAATATTCCACAAACCTTTAGCGTCCTCTTTTTGTTCTTCAGCAGTAGTTTGTTCTGCCTTCTTTAACTCCTCGATTTCCATAGATTCAGCACTTTCAGTTTTCTTTTCAGTTTCAGCTTCATCCTTCTCACCCTTTTCAAAAGTTTTGGACTCTTCCACTTCCATAGATTCAGGCTTTTCTGCAGCCGGACTTTCTTTGACCTGGAAGGGGAATCCGTATATTCAAATAATAGTATGTGTGAGATTTCAGTTCTGAATTGAGTTTAAATTATATCATCAGAGAAACAAAATATGTGAACTGTCTGGGTATTGAGTACATTTGATTACAGTTTTACACCATATTCAACATTATTTCACTGATAAAATATGGGTGAAAAAAAACCCCACCCTCTCTATTGGAAAATACCATGGGAAGGACTGAAAACACAATTTGATGACTTTTACTGAAAGATGCCACAATATTTTGACGTCGAACAACTGTTAAATGAGGCACAGATTTTGTTTGTTTAATAAAGGTTAAATGTCATACACAAGGGTATTTCACTTATATGACAATGGATTGTCCATTTCACACTGTTGCTTGTCTTTTACGGAGGAAAACCGAGAGGAAACCTTGTAAAAACCAGCCCTGAGATTGCCAGAGCTACATCATGTGATTCACTCATATACATAAGGGTTGACAGACAGACTCGATCCTGTGAACAGTACATCAAAGTAGGCTTAGAAAGCGCACTGGCCCAATGAGGCACAGGGAGCCCCACTAATCAGATTACTGGTTATAGTGTTACCTCCCTTCTGTAGATTCACACTGTTAATACTTACTGTTTCCTCTTCTTTGGATTCTTTCGCATCCTCTGTTGATTCCTCTTTTGTCTCGCCGTTTGCTTCCTCTTTTGCTTCTTCCTTTGTTTCCTCCTTGGCTTCTTCGTTTGATTCTTCTGTCTGTTTTGTTTCCGGTGATTTGTCCTCAGCAGTCTTTTCTTCAGCCTTTTCTTTTTCATCTTCGTCCACTTTTTCTCGCTCCTTGACACCCTCTTCCTTCTTGGAATCACTAGTTTCCGAAGAACTCTGCTCTGTCTCCATTTTCTCAGCAGATTCTTTCTTATCTTCTGATTTATCTTTCGGGTCATCAACACCATTTTTGTCTTTTGTCTCTGAATTTGATTTATCCACTGAAGCTTTGGGGTCCTCATCGGCTTCTGCTTTGATCTTGGCCGCCTCAATACCTTCTTTTTCCTTTGCTAATTTCTCCTCTTTTGCAGAGGCAGCCACTTCTTTCATTTTCTTCAATCGCTCCATGGCTTCGTCAGCGTTAAGGTAAGGCATACTGTGAGAACCATTAATAGCTTCAAATTCTTGAACCTTGAAAAAAAAAAACATTGGAAATAAATTGTTATATTTAGCTAAATGAATACTTCAAAATGCTGCACACAATTTTCAGTAAAGTTTTTACAGAAAATATAAGAGATGTTAATTAATCAATGCCGAATAAAAACTTGCAAAAAAAGGATAATTAGTCAAACTAACCTTCTTTCTGACCAGAGACATAATGCCAATACGAGTGAGGACGTGTTGCCTGGACAATCCTTCTCTCGGAACACCGTCAGCAAAAACCTCTGCATTATCTGCCCCCGGTTCACAAAGATGGCGCATGAAGAGCGAGACAAATGCTTTGAAGACTTTCTCAGACTTTCCACGGAGATCTCGTACAAGCCTGGGAAAAGAAACACTGTTTAGTTAATAAAGACTTACTGCCCAGTACATAGTCAATCCAGACACCTTACATATATTACACATTTTTTAATCAGTGCAACTAAATGGCTTCCACTATGATTAAACTTAAAACAAAAAATTCTCCCATTTTACAAAAGCCAGTCAATGTCGAGAATAGACAAGTTCCGGTGTACACATGATAAGAGTACATTTGTTTATAATGGACTAACAATGCGATCAAAGAAATCTGTCCATTGGTGACAAAATTTTGATGTTTTTACGTGTCAATTGACGCAAACTTCACTGTACATCCTAAATTCAACCATTTTATACTTGCTATCAAAAATATAGTGCTATTTATAATATTGGTAAAATTCAGTAAAATGCTAGTAATATAAGGAATTCCTGTTTAAGGCCATTTAAGTGATTTAATTTGCAAGATGGGACTAACTATAGTTTAAAGCAATGTAGCCCTGACATTTTGATTTTAATGGTATCATCTGTTGGGAATGGTTGTAAACTGTAACAGTAGTTACCATTGAGAGTTGAAGGCATCTTGAGGTGGCATCCCATATCTCATGACAGCATTCAGGAAGGCTTTCCTCTGTCGGGCATTGAATCCCAAAACCTGTAACAGACAAATACATTTCAATTTAATAAATTCACCTTTACGACAAACATTGAATCCTTTAAAACAGGATATCTGGTAAGGGTTAAAATCTTACGCATGGGCTAACTCCTCTGACACGTATTAAAAGTTATGGTACGTTTTTCAATATTGATTGATTGATTGGGGTTTTACACCGTGCTTAAGGGTATTTAACTATATATGATGGCGGTGTACTCCAACAATAATTGACACTAGCACAACCAAGATGTGAAGTAATTCTATAACGTTGGAAAGTTAATTTTCCTCCAATGCGAAGTCAAAACAGCACTGGTACTCTACAAACTTTTTTGATTCTGAGAAAAAGATTCCATGAAGTTTTTGATCGGTGTTCAATGCATATCTACAATTTTGTAACTTATATGACAACAGATTGTTCATTCAGCAGTACTTAATAGAATAGAAAGTGAAAAAGAAAAATTGGCAAATAATTTTTATAAATGTATGGTTAGGCCTTTTATAGGTTGGCTGGAGCTTGACTCAACCTCTCTAAAACTAACCAGATTGATTTACCCGGTTCACATGGTAACTGGTCTCTTTACCAGCAACCATTTTTGTAAAACTTGGGATTTTTTGGAGATGTAGCAAATTATAGATTTAAACTATTTTCTACCTTAAAATAAATAAAATTACAGTTTTGAAATTGTACGAAAGAGTACAATTTGATCTATATGACAATTTGGCATTCAGGGTGAGAACCCAGACTGACTGATTTATGTTTAAAACCAAGCCCAAGGATGTATCACTTTTATGAAGATGATGATCTATAACAATAAACAGTCATGCTAATACAATCAGAAATGGTTAAGTGCTGTAAGTTAGTCCACTGTTCAGTAAGTACCTGGAGGCAATAAAACCAAGAAGCTACCTTGTTTAACACCCCTCATTAATATCAGAGTTGTTTAGTGAGATACCCTTGGGCCCGGCGCTAAACACTAATTAGTTGTCAACTTTCAAATTTGTTTTTCCCTTTTCTTATCACAACTTGAACATAAGAACCTGATGTACCAAAGACAGTATGATAAAGAATGAGTGTGTTTGTTTTATTCACTTACAAACTTGCAACTTTTCATACAAGTTATTTGAACTGTGGCGGATAATGATGACTCTGTGGCAGATAATGACGCTCCATACCGGAGATACACGAAGAATTGTTTGATAATGAGGAATAACAAAATGGCGGTCAGGTTTCTATAGATACCAGTCATTTGGCGAATTCCCCTGGTGACGTCACTAGAAAAATAACAGCTAACTCTTAGTGAAAGTCAGATGTTCATATCCCAATTTCTCCAGATGTACAGCAAATTTTTTAAAGAAACCAATTGCAAATCGTTCAGTGAATATTGGACTATTTTTATACGTTTTCTAGGTATGAACCATTTGGGAAGACCTTTAATGCAGTACTGGAGGTTATTTCACTCACAATTGTCTGGCACACCATCATGTATCAATCGTCCACATCACTAGCAACAAACAGAGCCAGGACAAAGACAGGACAATTACATGACGAGCAGATTGGCTTTATTTTGCCCCTCAGCTGTGAGAGCACCAGGACAAATGGTACTCAAGGTATTTCACGGACACGATGGCGTGCCAGACCAATGGGTGAAGCAAACCACCATCAATGAACGAACAGACATCTCAAACATATTGCCTTCATGTAGCCCTTCCCTTTACTGGTTTGTATTTACCTCAATTTGTCCGTTAACTCTAGCCAGTAGGGGTGGTAATGGGCGATCCTTTTCATTTCCACTTCGTCGTTTGCGACCTAGAAAAGTATACATTTCACAACAAAATTACACGCATGCCAAAAAAAAAGAAAAGAAAAGATAATCATGCAAATAGAAAGTTATTGGAACAAATTGATTTGTTTCCTTGTTTGATTGGCGTTTAATGTCGACTCTACATATTTGTTGGCCAAGTCCATTTCACACTGTTCCTTGTCAAATTACAACAGAAACAGAGGAGAAACCATACAAAACCACCCCTATGATTGAGCCCATCCTGTGACTCACTCATATACCTGATGGCCATGAATGGTACATCAAAGTAGGATTAGTAAAGGCACACGCTAACCACTAAGCCATGGCAGCGTGCCCTATTGATATATTAATAATAAAATATAAATTTAAACAGTTCCCTATGGTGAGAATTTTGAATAAATTTTTTAAAAATGATAAATTCTTTTAAGGTAAAAACAATTAATGCCCTCTAAAGAAATGAAAACATATTATTACATATTTTAATCTCCATTGAAAAGTGTCACATAGTAGAGTATGGTGTCAAATCCAAAAAAAGATGAACAATTAATGTTTAAGTATTTCACCATAGTCTTAGGTAGAACTTATCCATCTGTCATTTTCCGGCAGGCATATTTAAGCTAAGACACTGGTTGTCATGGTACTCTAATATGTATACACAATTAACAATGTACATAAATACAAGTAAGTTTTATCTATTGTTAATAGCTTGTTGACAAAAAAAAAAAACAAGTTCACATTTCCCTGTACCTTCATGTTTCTCTTCAAAGTCTTCGTCGTCTTCTTCAAAATCTACAATAGTAGAAGACATCAGTTCAAACAGAAACTATAAGTAACAGACACCATGTTGGGGCTGCTCATTTCATAACTTTCTCATTTAATGATTTTCAACTTGATTATTTGTTTGTTTGATTGGGGCTTAACGTCCTACTCAAGGGTATTACACTTAACTGACAACAGATTGTCAACTTCACACGTCACCTAGCCTTTTTACAGTGGAAAACCGAGAGGGAACCTGGTAAAAACCAAGCCCGTGAACGGTAGTAAACTGAGAGGGAACCTCGCAAAATCCCCCCCCTGTGATTGCCGGAGCCACAATGTGTGACTCATTATGGTCAACAGACAGACTCAATCCTGTAAACAGTACAATGGAGTAAGATTAGGAAGCCCACTCGCAACCACTAAGCCATGGCTGCAGGCCAGAACAGATAGAAGATGGAAAACGACAAGGCACAGTACAAACACATTAGAGACTGATTTACTTTTTGCCATACCCTAGAAGGAAACCACTCTATTGGGTCAGGGATCGCTTCCATGACATATTAAATATCAAACAGGTGACATTCCAGAACAAACAAACGTGATCGTATAAACCTAGAAGACAAAATTATTAAATAACGCTCAAGAAAATTCACCAGCTATAAAACTTTTTTCCTTGACATCGAGCATATGGCAGAAGTCAGAATGAAAGTCGAACCAGGAATAGGTCACAGGACCAAACATCAAGGAACAGCTTAAACTCACCACTGTAGTCCGAATCGTAATCAGACATGGTCTCTTTCCAGGCCTCAGCATCTTGTCCACTCATCGCGTCATTGTAGTTCACCTGTTTGCGGACTCGCTTTCCTTTACCCAGAGTTCTTGCCATATCTTCCTGCTGTTGCTCGTAATGATGACGCAGCAGCTTCTCCCAATATGCCGGGTCGGCATGCTCAGCTTCTTGTTTGAGGATTTCAGTCTCTGGTTCCTGAAAAATTACAACAGTGCAACTTTAAACACGCCAAAGTCATGTGACAAGAAGACAAAGCATATAAATATACAGTGCAATGCATCATTAGTTATCTTTGATGTTGCAAATCAGGAGACAGGAATTCTAGTGCCGACTTATTTTATGGAGGTTTTTTTTCTCAACACGATGATTTAAGTAACAGCATCTTCATTAAGATTTGTTATGCTCAAATGATTGGGATTCTGAACGGCATGATTAGGGTTACTTCACTCTTATGATATTAAATGATGGCAGGCCAGCCCAATGGGTAAAGGAAACCCCCCTAGGACTAGGCACCACCGGCAACAAGCAACGACAATCAAATAACATCGCTAACAGATCGGCTTCCAAATCATTGTTGTATGATAATACCCATTGGGTGAAGGAAACCCCCCTAGAAGAAATTTATGTGTAAAATATTACATATTTGGCAGTATTTTCTTATTGTTTTGTGTACATTGTGTTTCAGCGAAGCACAGAATATTCATCTTTGAGTGTATTTTATTGGCCGTTTGGTGTATTTAACATAAATTATGTGTACAAAATGATCCAGGACACCATGGGTAGGCAGGTCCGTGAATCCACCCACAATTACTGTTTCTCTCAGGTGTCTTACCTCCTCTTCCTCTTGTTTAATCTGGTAACTGGCCACTTTGAAAGAGCTCAGGTACTCATTCATGGCCATCTCCTTCTCTTCATGTCCCACCTGACTTCTGTCTAAGAGTTTAGCAACGGCTGTGTCATCATACACAATACGGCTTTCCTGGTTCTCCATTGCCGTCGTCTCATCACCACCTCCACCCCCAGCGGCAGCTATTAACAACATAATAACATTCTTATTAACTTGTTTGTTTAATTGGGGTTAACGAATTAAAACAAACTAAATTGATTTATTGCTTGGTGGTCTATGTGGACTTTAGGCTCTATAACTAATATGACGACGGTGTATTCTCCTTAACCACGGCAGGTCACCTTGAAAAGATTTGTTTGTTTGATTGGTGTTTAACGTTGTAAAGGGTATTTCACTTATATGAGGACGGACACAAATACAGAACATCACAAACAAAGCTGCTTCCCATTACCCTTTAGCTCTGCGAACACCAGGGTAACAGAAAGCAACCTCTTTTCTCGCCTCTTACGATTGACTGAGGAAGCATTCTGCAGGGCCATGGCCCACCCGCTCCCTCACGGGGCACCTTGAAAAGAAGATTTATTGATTGATTGGAGTTTTACGCCATGCTCAAGGGTATTCCTTGAAAAGAAGTTAGAACAATATTTCATAAATCAGTGACATACCTTCCTCGTCTTTAAAAAGCTCTTCTGTTCCAAACTTGAGGATGTCGTCTAGCTCTTGCTTGGACATGTTAGCACTTTTACTTCCCAGTCCCGGGCGTACAACCAAATGCGTCAACATCATTTTCTTTTTCGCCACCTGAGTAATTCTTTCTTCCACCGATGCTCTGGTTACATAACGATAAATCATCACCTTGTTTGCCTGACCAATACGATGAGCTCGACTGAAAGCCTGGAAAAAAAAAATTGTGTTGTTTAATTAAGGATTAACATCAGACTCAAGGGCATTGCAAATAAAAACAGAAAAAAATGCAATGCCATAAGCTGAAATATGATAGTTTGTTTCATCCAGGTGTTACGTCAAACTTGAGTTATTTCAGACATCAACCATCCCAAAGTCTTATGAAACCATGAGATTGATTGTCCAGTTTGCAATAGGGCTCAAGGGTAATGTGGCACCAGAAAAGGTAAGAGATAACTGAAAATGTGAAGGATTTTTGCTCAATTATAAAATGCTTGATTGTACTTTAATGTCATTCCAAGGGTACTTCATATTTATGTCGACGGATTGTCCTCTTCACATGGTTCCTTTTTTAAATGTGGTAGAAATTGACGCTAACCATGGCTGCAGTACATCGAAATAGGATAAGAAAGAGCATTCGCTCACCACTAAGACATGGCAGGAACACAAGTTAAGATGCAACCAGCTTAAGCATAAGATGTGATGTATTTTTGTTCAGTTATAAACAGAATGTTCCTGTAGTGCTTGGTGATTTGCTTGTTTGTTTTGGGTTTTGAGAATAATATACTGCAATTACTCATAGGGTTCAAAGCTTTCGAAACAATAATGTGTCCGGTCTGTTAGGGATTTTTCATTAGACTAAGTTGAGTTAGTTCATTCATAGGAAATCGCTCTCTAAGTCACTGTAACAAAGAAAGACAAGACAGGGGACAATCACAAGACTGAACATGAAGACATCCCAAATAGATTTGAGAGATCCGCAGGAGGCTCTGTAGCAACATAACTGGTGAAATTACCTGAATATCATTGTGAGGGTTCCAATCAGAGTCATAAATAACGACCGTGTCTGCTGTGGCCAAGTTAATACCAAGTCCTCCAGCTCGGGTAGACAGCAAGAAACAAAACTGGGGAGCATTTGGAGCTGAAAATAACGTAATAAACCATTAACAAACTTTTTTATGGTATTTGACACCATGCTCGAGGATAGTTCACTACAAGACTCCTGTTAACTATATATTGGTATACTAAGCAATAATTAATTGTTACGGGTTTTTAACCTTCTCCTGTGTTAACCCCGCGCTCAATGATAGTTCACAAATGACAATAGTGATAGAAAATTAATATTTCTCAAGTGTCCCTGACAAAATTTGAAACCTATTGCTTTAGCCAGAGGGCTGTCACTTTGCATCTTGAAAGGTGTTAATCTAACAAGGTATGTGGAGTTGACAAGATTGGTGAACTAAAAAATCATTTTAAATTTATTTAGTTCTTCCTAAATGATTGGACACTGTCCACAGTAATTAAGACATAAATAAATGTAAAACAAACACACTGTTATCTGGTTGCAACCAATGTTCCAGATCAACTGCCTACAAAATCTAGTTTACAAATTTGTGAACTCACCATTAAATCTGTCAATGGCGTCTTGTCTCATGGAGCCTGTGATCCCTCCATCGATTCTCTCATATTTATAACCTTCATACTCTAGGAAATCCTCCAGGATATCCAACATCTTTGTCATCTAAACAATAATCAGAACACGTTATATATTTTCTCTCATACACTGTATTTATAACCTTCATACTTTATGAAATTCCCAAGCATATCCAACATTTTTGTCATAACTATTTATTAATTGGTGTTTTACGCTGTGCCCAAGGGCATTTCATTTAGATTGTTTGATTGGTGTTTACCGTCATACTCTAGGGTATTTCACTTATATGGTGACCGATTGTCCACTTCACACTGTTCCTGTCCTTGTTAGGGTGGAAAACCTAGAGGAAACCTTGTAACAACCACCCAGGTGATTCACTCACTCATATACCGAATGGTTGACAGACAAATTCGATCCAGATAATGGTAAATTGGAGTAGGGGTAGGAAACCAACGTGCTACGAATAAGCCACGGGCCCTGTTTCATTTAGATTTTGTTTGTTTGTTTTATTGGTGTTTAACGTTGTACTCACGGGTATATTACTTATATGACGATGGACACAAATACAGAACATCACATACAAATCTGCTTGCCGTTATACCCTTTAGCTCTGCGAACACCAGGGCATCAGAAAGCAACCTCTGTTCTCGCCTCTTACGATCGACCGAGGAAGCCGAGGGAGTATTCTGCAGGGCTGCGGCCCACCTGCTCCCTCACAGGGATATTTCATTTAGAAGACGATGGTATTTCATTTAGAAGACGACGGTGTATTCGTGTAATCCATGTCACATTATTCTTATGGGTCTCAGGCAAGAAACAGCTTTATCTTAAAACTGAGTCCGTTACTATTATAGCCTCATTAAATAATAAGCATTTTAATTGTGGTTTAACATAGAATTCAAGAGTATTTTACTTACATGATGACAGATAGTCCACTTCACGATGAAGTGGTGGAAAACTGCGGGGAAGCCTCGTAAAAGCCACCTCATGGTGGGATTCATTCATATTCTTGATGGTTGAGTACAAGGTCAACACACTAACCCTAAGACATAAGCCTGTATATAAATCATAATCTATTATTATACATACCTGTGAAAAAATTAAAACCCTGTGACCAGTGGCCTTGAGTTGCTTCAACATCTTAGATAGGAGATCGAGTTTACCACAGTTCTTAATAAGACCAGTGCCTTCATAGGCTCCGTTAGGCAACTTTGGGGATTCCTGTGGGAGAAAAAAATATATACAGCATTTGTCCTCAATTTCCAGCAGTAGAAATTCATTAATTTCACTTATATATCTTTGGTGTTGGTTTTTTAAGGTTTGCATGTTTGTTTGGGTTTTAACACTGTACTTAAATGTTGTTGTGTCAGCCCAAGGGGTGGAAGAAACCACTGTTGACATCACTGGCAACAAACCAACACAAGATAGGGTAAATACAAGCGGATTGTAATACAATGATATCACAAACAGATCAGCTGTATGTGACCCCATAACTCTGAAAGACCCAGGGCAACAAGAAGCTCCCTTCAAACCTCCCATGCTATTAAGCTGGAAGTCAAAACTCTGAAAATTCCAGAATTGCTTTAAAGAGGAGATTGGCTAAAATCCCTGAAAACAAACAATGACCGGAGAGGGCAATGACATGATGCAAACGAGTATATGAGAGCACTTCTGTTCTGGTTTCGGCCCACTTTCAGCCATTAATAAGGGTAACTAGCAATAGGGTCATTCCATGTCAAATCACCCAATGAGGTAAACCGTACCCCCTTTGATTTTGCTGAAATTTGGTTTATTTGCTTATTTGGGCTGAAAAAGCTGATATTCCAAATTTTAGCTTGATCGG
>JAVFBW010053690.1:0-17716 GCA_034783835.1 Mopalia ciliata
TGGTAGGTTATACGATGGTAAGTTAAGAATAGAATCGAGATCAAACTGAATTACCTCTATTTCAAAAATGTCACCAGTTTTGGAGCAATCCATTTGCAGTTCAACATAATAGAAATATCGATCTAATCGCTTGGAGGATCGGTGATTGGAATTCAACAGAGGCAAAGAGTCCCTAACGGTAACAAAAAAATAAATAGTTAGCATGTTTGCCTGAATTACATAAGGCGAGCCAACCTAGGGTCACGCCAAGATTAAAATTGTAGACTTTGTGAATAAGTAATACTTTAACTACAGTGGCATTGGATACGTTAATGTATTTGAGGAAGCAACGTTAATTAGGATCGTCATAGAGGATAGATTCAATAATTGCAAATCCGGGGAGAAAAATTATTCCTTTTTCTGTTGTTGCACTTTTGGCTCGAATATTTGATGTATTTAAGGTTACAGAAGACCTACTTTCCTTGTAATTCAGAGGTTGGGGTTCCCAAAGGAACTTCCTCGTTGAAGGATCCCTGGCCAACTTCAGCGCCGTAAAAGTCCAGATAATTATCTCCTGCTGCCCAATCAATATAAGGGCTGGTCCTATTTTCGAGGTTGTGGGTGATTGGAATTGAACAGGGATCGTCGGGGCCAGCAGTGTCTGAGCAGGTCGACAAATCGCCATTAGTAAATCCACCAAGCAAAAACACCTTATTTAATTGACCTTCAGCGACCTCTATACCGATACGCGTGACACTGGATTGCGATTGGGCAACATCATCGGCTAAAAAAATAAGGAAATTGTAGAATGGACAGTTAAATGGAATTTGTAACGTGAACACTTTTCTGTGGAGGTGTATTTAGTTAGCAGGAGCAAAACAATGGAAAGTAGAGAGGGAAGGCAGAAGTAAACTATAGTCTTCAACTTCCATGCAGGTGTTGAAAACTTTGTTATTATTACAGGAATATATCGATCGTAGTCCAGGTTTTACTCCTGAAGCTATTGCTAATTATAGGGATGGAACATCCATCAAGGTTCCAGACACCGACATATTTATAGAAATGAATATTTTGTTTAGTGTTTAACGTCGTACTCAAGGGTATTTGACTTATAGTACGGATTGTCCACTTCAGCTACATTACGGTGGAATACCGAGAAGAAACCTCGTAAAAACCACCCCCGACATTGCCACATGAGACTCGTATACCCGATGGTCGAAAGGCGGACTCAAGCCCGTGAACAATGAATCGAAGCAGGTTTAAGTCAGGAAGCGCATTCGCTAGCACTGAACCACGGCCTAGAAATGTATGGAGACTAGATTTGCCGGTTATTCGGTTCATAGGACGCGTATCGGCTGAATGGCAGAGATTTGTTGGATAGTGGTTCATCAATGTACCTTACATGGATATATGATTTTCATGCCGCTCTAAAGTGCAAAGTCAAAAAGGACAGACTTAACAATCACTGATAAATAAAAAAACAAATCAAAATTACCCCTTTTCATACTCCTCGGTCCTGGGTGGAGAACCCTTCCATAAACCACCGAGAGGCTCAGAGCGAGAAATACGCTGAAGTACATTGTTAGGAACTCTGAAATAAAAGGAGCAATACAATGTAAACATAAAATAGGGCATTTGAGGCACTTCAAAATTTCACCTGTGGTACCTAATTATAGGGATGGAACATCCATCAAGGTTCCAGACACCGACATATTCATAGAAATGAATAGTTTGTTTGGTGTTTAACGTCGTACTCAAGGGTATTTGACTTATAGGACGGATTGTCCACTTCAGCTTTATTACGGTGGAATACCGAGAAGAAACCTCGTAACGTCATCTGTGGAGAACTCTTCCAGAAACCACAGAGTCTCAGAGCGAGGAATACGCTGAAGTACATTGTTAGGAACTCTGAAATAAAGGAGGCCGGACAGATTAACGAGTTTGATATTCGAAGGATTGAACAATGGGTACGATTATTGGTTAGGTTCCATAAATACTTGTTGGGGAAAACCGGCATTGATTTAAGCAACATGTTAGAGTTCTAACGTTTGATTGGTTTGGGGTTTTAACGTCGTACAAGGTTATCTTAATTATATGACGGATTGTCCACTTCAGGGTAACTTGCCTAGTTAAAGTAGAAAACAAAGTGGAAAACAAAGAGGAAACCTCGTAAGAACCACCCCGCGATTGCCGGATTCACATATAGACACCCATATACTCTATGGTCGACAGACGGGCTCGATCAAGTGAACAGTACATCGAAGTAGGATAAGTAAGCGCATACACGGTTTAAAAAAAGAACGTTTAAAAAGTGCTTACTATCGAATTAAAACAGAGTAATACGTTCACCCTCGACCAGTGGGTGCCTTTGATACAAAGACATTCAGACAAAACAAAGTTCAAGGCGTTTCAATTTTAGAGATAAAAAAAACATTTACAAAGGTACTTGACTGAAGGACACCTTCCTCAAGTTAATTCAGGCGAAGAGACACAGGACAACACAGGTGACACTACAACTATCCCTTGTTGATGTACTCCGAGGTGGCCAGCGTTGTGTTTTAACAGCCCTGAGCAGCAGACTAAATAAGATCGGAAGAGAGCTGCGTGTATGATGACACGAAATACTGGTGACCTAGAAGTGGGGGAACACGGTGACATGCGGTTAAATTGAGATAAAAAATATTTGTGTAATACAGAGCTAACACAAAGGGTGTATAATGTATATTTTTATAAAGCTTTTCGTTGTCTTTTTTGTAAAATACGGATCAAATCATTATATATTTTTCTAGATGTTGTGGAATCCATATATCGACATTGTAAATAAATGTGGACTATTAAATTAAACTCTAATAATAATTGTTTAGATATTTATCTCGACACACAATGAAGTAAAACAAAAAGCTCTTTTTTATGTCGAAACTTAACTGCATCATTTCAAACGGTGTATACAGCTCCGGATACATTATAGCTGTTTTCCCTGGTTTCATTTTTCCCTCTAAAGTATTTGCGGAAATGCTTTTCCCTGTGATATTATGCCTGCAACAATTTATTGTATACTTCATCTCAACACATATAAATAAATTAAGATTCGTTTGTTTGTTTGTTTGATTGGGGCTTAACGTCGTACTCGGGCCACGGGCCCTAAATTAAGTACATTTTGTTTATATCTTTTTGTTTGGTTTTAGTTAAATTGATAAAAGTTGAGATTTCCTTATTTCAGCTCTTTTTTGCACGATTAAAAGCAAAATATAGTTACACTGTTAAAATTGCAATAATTTCAAAACAGTTGTTTTTGCATGAGTGGCGTAAAGGAGAAGAAATTGTAATAAAGTGCGCAAAACAAATGTATAAAATATTTTTTTTAAATTATAAATTGTTTTTTAGAAAAGGGTAAGGATAGCGGGAAGACGATCTGTTTGTGGTGACTGTAGTGCGACCTCTATTTGTCCGTCTTTGTTGAAGCCGATCTGTTTGTTGTGACTGTATTGCGTTCTGTATTTGTCCCGTCTCGTCTTTGTTGAAGCCGATTTGTGTTTGTGGTGACTGTATTGCGTCCTGTATTTGTCCCGTCTCGTCTTTGTTGAAGCCGATCTGTTTGTGGTGACTGTATTGCGTCCTGTATTGGTCCCGTCTCGTCTTTGTTTCTTGTCAGGGGTGTCGAGGGTGGTGCGATTCACCCATCGGGCTGGTACGTCGTCATATAAGTGAAATACTCTTGAGTATGACGTTAAACCCCATTCAAACAAACCAACAAACCAACCTAATGGTTTAGCAGTAAAATGGTTAAACGAAATGAAAATTTATAAACGGTTAAAACATTCTTAACTAAAAAATAATGGCTAAATATTAAATGCTTCACCTCATTGTCTAGGGGGGGGGGGGGGGCTGTGCATCCGAGGCTAGAGTGTCTGTTTAATGATCATAAGTAGATGTACCGTCAACGGATTCGAGTCCTGTCAAACATCAGGTATATTGACGGTGTCCCTCGATGAGGCTCCGGCAATCGCGGGTTGGTTTCACGAGGTTTCCACCCGGTTTTCCACAATCCGACAATCCGTCGTCATGTAAGTAAAATACCACTGAGTACGACGTTAACCCCCAAAACCAACCAAGCAAACAAACCAATTATTGTCAACTGTCTATTTTGACAGTTTGAATAGACTGAGTGATACGGTCATATAGAGTTCGGTTTTGTTTGAATAGCCTTTAAATTGAATTTCTACTATTTCATTATTTTGATTTGTTAAATTTGGAATCATATGGCATAAATTGTGGGACGATTTTCAAGACCTCTTTTTCGAGAAAACATTAATACAACTGCAGCCAAAATGTACCCATAATACGTGCGAGTGATTTATAGGGGCCGGACACTCGCAGCCATCGGCTTAGAGTCTATTCCTTTTACAATTCCATTTTGTAATTTTGGTTTATAGGCCTACCGCAAGTAGACGCCCAAATATGACCTCTTGCGTGAAGCATGGTCACATCATAGTACAGGGGCAATTTGCTCGAAAGACGATTAGTGGTTAGCACCAGATTAACTCGCTAAATCCTGGTTAGAAATAGACCTACAACATGGCGTGACGTCATCTAATAGATTTTGCTATTAACGATTTAACACACCAGTTTACCTGCAAGGGCTGCAGACCCTCTTTGTGGGTCACAAGTAAAACGCGACAAGGGTATATTTCACGCAAGATCATGTATATGTATATTGAACCCTCCTTAATCCATCTTCCGGTTTGTTTGTTTGATTGTTGTTTAACGTCGTACTCAAGGCCCATCTTCGTGAGGCAGCCCAAAAAACGATCGGTGCATTAAGCCTATTTTCATTTCCTACCTTGTCTTTAAGGATGGAAAAACCTGAGCCTACAACAGCTACTTTCGAGTGGCGTCTCTTTACCCCCATTGTAGAGATCGTTGATAATTTGACTCTAATGCAATGGTTGTGAGTAGTGGTCACGCTAAGTTGACGTAATTATCACCACGGAACTTCTTTGTATAAAAGACAGAAGAATACGTTTTAATTCACTGAGTGATACGGTCAGATGAAATAAGTAAAATGCGGATATGTATCTTGAAATCAACGCTTGGAAAATACCGGTACGGAAATCTGTTCGACAATCGCTTGCTTAGTCTTTCATGCAGCCGAGTCTTTGAATGTATGTTGTTCTAATGGGTTTATAAAACCAAATTATAGGTTTGACTAAAAGATTAAAATATGGATTTATATAGAAAGTTTTTTTCAGGCTCCAGCTCTTTATAAATTTTCGGGAATGAACAATTACTGCATTTTATCAGATAGAGAATGTAGAGGGCCCTCGGGCCTATATTGCATTGTAATAAATCAAATCAAATCAAAAACAATCTGTAGACTCTTACTGGATAGGAGTCGTCCCGTACGCCAAATGGACAGATGGAGAAAAGGTTTATTTTGAATCAAGTTCATATTTGATGGCCAGAAACCATGATTGTTGGTATTAACTCAATCGGACTACAATTTGTCTAGACAGTCAGTTTTAGGCTAAAATTCAAATCTGATCGATTGTAACATATCAGGCATTACCATTTTTACAAACACTACGCAACTTTGCCGGCCTAAGAAGCGACTTTTTGAGGCAGACGACCGAGGTTAGCCTATCCGCTTATTAATTCTACTTCGATGTATTCGAGTCTGAGTGTCGACCACAAGGTATATGAGGGAGTCACACGATGTGGCTTTACGGCAATCAGGGGGTGGTTCTTTTTACGAAGTTTCTTAACCGTAGTTGAGCCAGGAACAGTGTTAAAAGGGCAGTCCGTCGTATTCTAAGTGAAATACCATTGAATACAACGTTAGACCCCATTCAAACAGACAATCACAGGTTAGAACGTGAATTTGGAAGAACATGTGTTCGATGGCAAATAGTACAATGCAGGACATACCACGGGCACACGACGCAATGTTATGTTTGGTCGCTACAGTATATACAGAGAAGGTATGAACTATGATGCATCAGTTTCAACAAACAGCCAAATAAAATTAAAAAAATATATAATCCCGCTTTTAGAGTTTCAAGACATGGCCGAGTGATTCATTCGTCTAGTTTAAGCATTATTCAATGTTTAAGATCCAATTATAATATAGATATTGCTCGATTCGATTGTTTGTTTGATTGGGGTTTTACGTTGTACTCAAGTGTATTTCAACTATATGACGACGGATTGTCCACTTTACACTGCACCTAGCTATATTACTGTGGAAACCTCGTTAAAACCACCCCTGCGATTGCCAGAGCCACAACATGTGACTCGCTTTAATTATACATTTTAATACAGACAGGCAGACTCGATCCCGTGAATGGTACATCGAAGCAGGATCAGGTTAGTAAGCACACGCTATACCACTAGCCCATAGCCGAGGGCTATAATTCAACACAAGAAATCGTGCATGTTTAACCTATATGCATTTTATCACGGAAGGGGTAATCACACAATTGAAGGGGAGGTTAGCATTCTACATCGTCCCCAAGGTTATTTCATGTACAAATATTCTGCGTCGTAATGGACTTCTCCAAATCAAGGGTCATTCAATTCTACTTCCTACGTCGAGACATTGACTCTAAGATACACCCGAGCCATCTTGTTTTGAAAAACTTTTATCTGCTGGTCTATGGCAAACGATCGCCCTAAATATTGGCGGAAATAAATGCGCGATGGCTCGGTATAGCGTACCAGAGTTGTCTTAAATCTCGTCCACTATAGAAACTCACGAGAATACGATTGGTTGAGGGCATTCTAGACTTTATTCGCGGACCTGCCTCGAGATTTCATGAGGAGATTCCAGCTCTAAGGTATCACCTGGGATACAGTATACTGTATCCCAGGTATCACCGAGTCATCCTTTCACTGATTATCCCCCCTTTTTCGGGATTTAAAAAAAAGAAGTTTACACCGTACATTCGCCAAAATTTAAATTTCAATCAAGTGTGGAAATGAAATACTCAAAGATTTTCCGAATCAAAACCTTGATAAATCCAAGAAAATGAAGATTAAAAAAACAAAGTTCCTGACTTCCGGGTTGAAGCCACGGAGATATAATTCATTCAGGTGTTATATACTACCATCCACAAAGAGAGTGTCCTTTGTCAGCGGTTTTAAAAAGTGTTGATGGGTTAATAAATTATGTGCATGACGGTTACGCTGTGCGGACGGTGTAGAAGAAAAGAGACTGGTGTAAACTCCTGTTTTGCAACTTTGAGGTTTAAACCCATAATTGTTGAACGAATACGTAAATATTTCAAGCAGCAGCGTCTGCTGGAGTCATAAGTAGAAATCACAACAATCCCTCACATTTGATAAAGCTGATAAACTGTCACATCACGTTCTAACAGTCAAAAGTAGATAACGGCTAGCTTATTCTGCAATATTTTCCTTATTTGAGGATGAAACACGTACGGGAATCGAACGTGTCGGCCCTCTGAGTGAAGCACCGAATCGCCAGCAGTAACTTCCGGCCACCTAGACCGCTCACTAGCCACTCTTATTCTAAGCTCGGAAAATGTGTGTTAACAAGTAACCAGATATGTATCATATAGTCTTGTGAACAGACCTTGCGCAGGCTGTGGAAGACATCAATGTATCACTCACAATCTATATACAATACAAGATAACCATACCACTTTGTCGTGTTCAAATTGGACTCGACAGTAGACTTCAGGTTATTGCACTTATGCTATGGTGTGCCAGCATGAGACCAAAAACTTTTTGATAAATTAAGACTCGATCCTACGCTGGGTGTAATAGTCATATAACTTTACCTAGTATTAAATATTTATACATGTATACGCGCTTATGTGAAAATCGTAAGAAAAACTGTTGCTCTGTACAGGCGAGTATGTGCATTTAACAAATAAATGCAACAGAACCGAAACCAAAGTATAGACATTTTGCCTCAAAAGGTCACATCTTATAACAGATAAAGCGAAACACGTGTTGTTTTGAAGTATTCCAAAATCCATTCACGCTGTGATCCGATGAGTGATACTGCGCGCTGAAAGCTGGTTTCCGAATATCGGAAACCAGATAAGATGACTTGGCGATACCTTAGAGTTCGAATCTCTGCAGGTAGGTCCGAATAATGATAATGGGTTGAGGGTAGTGGACTGACCGTAGTCTTGCTTGAATCGGACTCATCCCGTTAACTTCGACCACGGCTTGAGGGTCTGGTTACACCGCATGTTATATGTTGCAAAAAATTAATGACCCGGGTATCGTATAGTTGCATTTCTGATATGTTAATATTTAAAAAATTAAATTGAATTCAACCTATTTACTTTTTTATTTGTTGACTTAAGTATTTAGCCCGTAATTGTGTAGTCGCTGACCTAGATAAAAGCCTATTTAATTATGTCAAAGAAAATAGATTTCACCTACGTGGAACCGAAAGGGTAACTTAGAGGCTTGGCATATGTCAGCACGCAGCACATGTTCCCCTGCCTGTTCGTGGGAGTCGCCATCGACTCGTGGTTGTTAAATATAATGATCTAGGTCTAACGCGTTTTCAAATACGGACTGAATATTTTGTGAGTGATTTATTTGTAAATAAATTGATAGGCTTCGGAGCATGCATTATTAAACTTAAAATTCTAAAAAAAAAACCCATTCTAAATACTTAATTTTTGGGTCAAACATTTTTCATAATCACGATTATGAAAAGATTTCAGAAAAGCATAGAAAAAAGGCAATTTTACTCAGACTATCCTTAAGAGTGGTTAATCAAATGCATCTTGAGTTGCCTCTGTATTTATTCCAAGTGTTCTATTATTGCATCAGGGTGGGTTTTCTATTTTTGTCTCTCCGAGTTCGTTACATATCTCGGATTGGTTAACCACTAATCGCTCCAGAATAACGTTTCTTTATATGCACTCGATTCGCCATGGAAGGGTTGTAATAGCTCGGAATAAAACTGCATCTTTTCACAGCTCGGATATGAGCTATACGACAAGATATGAGATTCTATTAGCGTCCACGCCCTGCCAAGGGGAGGTGTATTGCAATAATAGTTTGGCATGTTGGTATACAATTATTCCATAATTAACCAAAAAGGCTATTTACGCTCCAAACAAACTGCGCTCGAGCAGCACCGTCTCGATTAGACGTTACATTAACTAAAAAACAACAATTGTCTCATGTCTGGGTTTTAATACATGTAAAAAAATATAGTCAAAACATATGCGTCAATAAAAACATACTTAAAGGAAAACACAAATTTAAGTGGACAAAACAAAATTATGAAAAGATTACATACAAAGACGATAACAAAACGTAATTTTCAAAACAAGTTATACCGGTACAAAAGAAAAGATAGAAACAAAAAACAATTGGACAAAATAAACATACAAAAAAATAACCGAAACCGGGTGGAGGTGGGACTCTGGTATGGTATAAAGCTCTGATATAAAGTTCTATGTATTTATATATACATAATATATATATGCACACATTCATAAGTCTATGATTTTGTTCACTTCACAATAGCTCTTTTTGTAATAGAAAATATTTGCCAGGCCGCAATAACCCATGTGACTTTCTGCGATGTATGGAATATCCCCGCCTATTCCTCCAACACAAGACTCGTCGACGGCGCGGTTATAGCTGGTCTTTCCTTCTATGTCATGTTCATACCACAGTTCTGTGCTGTTCTTCCTTCGTCCAACAACCTGCAGAAAAGGGGACACATATGATTGATTAATTGGTGTTTTACTATAGATTTATTAGATTAGAAGTAATAGACGATTTATTCTGTTCATCCATGTCCTTTGATCGATTTGGGGTGAACACCGTGACCAAGGGTTGACTTATGTGGAGGTGTATTTCAAGCAATAATTGACAATAGCACAATAATAAAATGTGAAGCATTTGATAAAGTTTTATTTTCCTCCTGCGCTATAGGTAAAAGGCTTGGCACTATTGCCACTCCAAATTATCCTTGCAACAGAGCCAGACATCTACAATTCCAAGTGAAGTACTATTAACTAATACGTTTTTATTTTGGAGTCTTAAAAATCATCCAGGAAATAAATTTAACCTAGTCACGGTTTCGTGCGTCAATACAGTGGAAAACTTATGAAACTTTTTAAAAAAGGCACCCCCCTCCTTTGCCGGACATATCCTTCATATACTTTATGTTCGATAGGTGTATTGTACAAAATGATGTGTATTAAATATTTATGCATGGAACTATAACTACGTTAATTTACCACCGAATAGTAGCATAGGCAGATCGACTTCTAAGACCGGCCTAATTTCTATATTTAAAAAAAAAAAAAAAAAAAATCACAAAAAAAACCACAAGTGCTTATTCATTTTATATGCACTACTATTTAAAATCTCCGGTTAACAGATTTACAGTGCTACAGCAAAGGATTGTTTTCAAAAGGATTATCGAACTTACAATAGTCAGTCATATTCTATAGTATCAGATTAAGTCGAATATAACAAGGTCAATCCAAAACTCTTACCTTGATTTCAAAGTAGCCGTAGGTTTCCGAGCAGTCCATATCCAATTCGACCAACCAAAATGTAGATTTGTTTCGGTCTCGTGTGGTTTTGGTTTGTTTGCCACTTGTGTCCGAGTTACATCGCGATAAGGCAGGCCTGGAAATAAACAATGTTCGTAGGAAATACATAAAGGGGACCTTCAAATTAAGCAACTTTGGTCAGCATTAAAAAGGATAAGCTAGGCAGCCTGAAAACCAAGAATCGTTCGTCTTCTGGATTAGGTCAAATAAAAATAGTTTTTACTGTCCTAAAGCAATAAGGATAATTCAAAGTTTGTTTCGTTGGGGTTTTACGCCGTGCTTAAGGGTATTTCGCTTATATGACGGAGGTGTATTCCAACAATAATCGACACTAGCACAACCAAGATGTGAAGTATTTCCAAAATGTTGGAAAGTTAATTTTCCTCCAGTGCTAAGTAAAGACAGCACTGCCACCCTTCAAAACAAACTGCCCTAGTCAGAAGGTTGATATATATTTTTTTTAACGGTCGTTCAATAATATATTGAAACGTAGCCCATTGCTCCCAAAAACGTGTCTGGTAAGCATCCATCTTCTACACTTACCCAGCTTCCATTTTTCTCATCGGTGTACCAGCAGCCGGCACTCCCGCACTGAGTCCTTGACCTTCTTCCGCACCCATCAAATCTAGATAGTTATCGCCTTTCAACCAGTCTGTGTAGTTAGCAGATACATCCGGAGGTGGCAAATGGCGTATCGGTATAGAACATAAGTTAGTAGAAGCGCCACCTTGGCATCTGGACGGCGTGGACCCCGTGTAACCCCCAAGCAAAAATACGCTCTCAAACATGTCCTTGTCGAATTCTATTGAGATGATGGTTTTGGTCCCAATCATGTCGGATTTCGGCTCATCCTCTTTCTTTTGTTCTTCCTCTTCATAAACGTCATCCTCGTCATAGTTCTCGTCAAGTTCTTTCTGCAAAGGTGGCACCGGCAGTTCTGCAAATAAGTCAATGTATATTACTTTATAGTTTACAAACAAAAATGATTCACAAATACATCATAGGTCAATGCAAAATAATGCATTCTGACGTTTTGTGGATATGAAGGGTATTTTGTTTAACTTACAATTTTCTTAAACTGTACTTTATTTCTGTGTTTGTCACAATCGCTACCTATAAAAAGATTTTGGTGGAACTCTAAAATGTACTTTTTAAAGCATACCAACATTTGTGAGAAGTGTAAAAATAGATAACGTTAAGACAGCTTTTCCGTCAACGTTTGTCGTCATGAAGACGGCAGACATTAATCATGGATACACCATCGATTGGTCAATTGCATCGATTGGTCGAAACCAAGTCCGGTGGTGTTTAAACGCAAAAGATAACGTTGGGGTGCCCCTGTCCGTACCGTGTTACAATAGGTATATCCGTACAATTGAATGGGCTGATCCATAAGTTCTGATCTGTTTTGGAATATAAACGGGTTTGTTTCTTTCGTGTGTACATTACCTGACGGAGACTGAATTCAGAAACCTCAAATACCGTAAATGATCACCTAGTGGACATGTTTTTTTGTTCATTTGGGCAAAAATAACGTTGCCCACTGTAGTGTCGAACATTCGCACTTGTGCTTTCCTTCAGAATTGTTAAATCTTTGTTACTTTTGAACTTCATCTTCGCTCGATTAAAAAGGGTTGAAACCTCGTACTTAGGGTTATTTCAGTCATGACGACGGCGTACCAGCCCAAATGGTGAAGGAAATCACGCTCGACGTCACTGGTAACCGACTATGGAGACATACATAAAATCCTGCCCTTAGTCTGAGGGTTTGTACATAATTGGAGATGAATGTTAAAAATGTGAACATATTTTTTCCCCGCAGAGGTAGGAAGGTTTGCTTGCCTCCCCCGGGATTTGAACTGTGTTACCTGCTTAATCCAGTCACATTAGGTTCACTAAAACGACTAATTTTCATCTAGGTTAGGCGGCATTTATTTCTTCCCGGGAACCACTAACATTGGAGTCTTGTTTTATAAAGTTAACACACCAGTTTTCCTTTGGTTATTCAGCAAATCTGGTTCTGGCAGAAAGATATGTTTTCAAAGTATACATTTTTAATTAAGATCATAGGAGAGTCATACCGGGATTGGTCTCCTCGAAGTCATCCCAGGTCATTACTTCCACTCTCTCCATTTGTTGAACGATGGCAGCCCTCGTCAGAACCACAGATAAGAGGGTTAGGAAAACCCATCCAGACATCATGGTGAACCACAGTGTTCCTAGTATAACAAAAGAAATCCCAAATTACTGGGTGCTTTAATCAAATTAAGGGAAATTTAAGAAATTAGATAATTTGCTGAAAAACTTAAAATCAAGCCCAACGACCGTTAAGGTGGATTAACGATAGTTACCATGATTTGGACCGAATTGGGGTTTACGTAGTCCTGAAGGGTATTTCATTTATAGGACAGCCGCGTGATCCAACAATTATAGACGCTAGCAAAACCATAAAATGTGAATGGATTTTATAATGTTATATAGTTCATCTTCCTCCAGTGCTAGGTAAAGACAGCATAGCTACACTCAAAGGCAAACTACCCTTAGCCAGAGTGCCTTTTGTCCAGGATATGTCGTTTATGACGTCGGTCTCTCCACAGAGAGCAAACAAATAATTTTCCTTCGCTGCTCACACTGAAAATTCAGCAAAAGATCGGGGGGAAACCTCGTTAAAAACCACCCGAGTTGGTCGCAATTTGTGTGTGTTTTGGGGTTGGGGCGGGGAAGGGACTGACCTGTTTGCGGGCCTCTGTTCAACGACTTAAAGCTGTACTCACGTTTAAAAATTACTTGGGTGAGATAGGACGATTGCAGTAGGGTATGCCGTACTGCGCACAATCAGACTGTGGTGTAAAACTCGAAACGAAAAAGACTTTTCAAGGAGTAGATGGCATCCTATTTGAACAGAAGCAATGGAAGTTGATCATTCTTATCGTTCCTTTGAAACCATTATGCTTTGCTTAAAATGTATCCACAACCCCCACCCGTTATAGAACTCAAGGAAATCAGAAGAAATGCAACCTAACAAAATCAAGAGAAACCATGACAAGCTTGTGCTTATAACGTCGGTTGGGGTCTTTGTTATGTAAATCTATGACTGTTTATCACATGATATTCATGTAAGACGACATGGGACATTTACATCAGATTGTGTGATTTTAAATGACAACCCACAGAGCGAATCTGATGTAATTACTCAAATGAGTTGTGTATCATCTGGAGTAGGTGAGCATTTGATTGGAATTGGGGATCTATGGCTGAATATTATTTGAATTCAATCCGAGTGTGTATAAGCTTAATAGCTCATCATATATGGTAATAATAATTGACCTGTTTCGGGCAATGAAAGAAAACAATAATCCCGTCCACCATATTTAGTCAATAGTTTCGCGAATTATTCTTGCTGGACCCCTAGAGTCTAAAATAGACCAGAAATATGCATCCCTTCAACTTAAAGCAAGGCATTAAAATTTTCTGATAATGAACGAATTATTTCGAAAAAATAAAGCTACAAGTATTTTAATTTGAGTTTTAAAGTATATAGTCACTGACAGGGCTTAGGGGAATAATGGGATCATCAAAGCGGATAAGACTTCTCACGGTTTTTGTTTAATGTATGATCCGTGATACTTCTAGCGATGGAGCCCGCGGCCGTGGCTTAGGGGTAGCGTGTGAGCTTCCTAATCCTACTCAAATTTA
Source organism: Mopalia ciliata (assembly GCA_034783835.1). Lineage (NCBI taxonomy): Eukaryota > Metazoa > Mollusca > Polyplacophora > Chitonida > Mopaliidae > Mopalia > Mopalia ciliata. The sequence goes on from JAVFBW010053690.1 coordinate 14,238, forward strand.
CCGTTCATAAGATCGAATCCGTCTGTAAGTATCAGGTATTTGAGTGAGACACAGGATGTGGCTTCGGCAATCGCGGTGTGGTTTTTACGAGGATTAATCTCGTTTTACCACCGTAATAAGGCAAGGAACAGTGCTCTGGACAGTTTGTCATCAAATGATCGGTAATACCCTTGAGTACGACGTTAATCCCCAATCAAACAATCTACAAATCTAGCAATGGATGAAATAGACTATACTTAACACTGGATATTTGAATTACTCAATAGATCAATTTAAATGTGACTAACCACATGCTGAGAGATCAAATGCATGCAGAATTATATGTTTAATATTCAAATGCCCATTTCATGGACATATTTATTTGGTTTTAGTTATATGGTTTTCAAAGGTTTGATATAGACAAAAAGTCTATTAAAAATATTTAATATAGTTTACCAATTATTTGTTTAAGGACTATTACTGTACATGAGCTATTTTTTCGATTTTTACAAATTATATATTCTTAAAAATAAATCACCAAAACTGCCTCTGTGAAGATAAGTTCAGTATGTAGCAAGTTTCAAATGTATAATTGAATGTCATCAAACGTATGTATTTGTAACCCTGTGTACCCAAGCTCTTCAAAAATAAATACGTACAAACAGCCGTTTCGACCTATAATATTCTCCACAGTTGACCAAGAGAATTATTATTGTAAAATAATTATATAGCAATTTTTTGCCCCTTTTTTATTTAAAATATATATAATACCTAAATTTTTTCTCTCTTCAATTATTCAAAATATTTATAACAATTGATGGGATTTAACATTTGTTTAGATTTGACTAGACAAATGTCCAGGTTGTTGCTATCTGTATAAATGCCGCTATAAACCCAGTAGAGCGCAAGGGGGATTTTGCAACAACCACTTGATATCTAGTGGGCTTGTTTGGGTGGTCAGCTCCCGAAACAGGGGTATGACTCAAGCGTGGAGGTGTATAGTCCGCCGGAGGCTTATTGGAATAATGTGACCATCCCTCGAGCCAATGTACCAGAGCCTGACCGGTCTTCCATAGGACACGAAGCGTGTATGTTACCGCTTATCAACTAATGAGCCAGATCCACCCACTGGTCTTCTAACCTACTGGTATATATCTATATATGTATATATAAATATTTTAAATAAATGAAGAGTTTAATATTTATATGCTTATAGGAAGATGAAAACGGCGATTCGAAGTAGAGACATAGATTTTCACAGGTTGATTTAAGCCCGAACTGAATATGTTTAACATCTTATAGTGATAAACATAGAATTATTTAAGCACGGACTGAATATTTTTAACTTCTAAGTAATAAACAAAGAATTGTGTTAGCACGGACTGAATATTTTAAACTTTTAAATGATAAACAAAGAATTTTCTTAGCACGGACTGAATGTTTTTAACTTCTGAGTGATAAACGAAGAATTGTCTAAGCACGGACTGAATATTTTTTTACCGGTAAGTGATAAACATAAAATTGCTGAAGAACGGGCTTACTATTTTAAACTCTAAGTGACAAACCCCCAAAAATCATTTGTAGATTAATATGAGTAAGTGTTCCAAAACGTATTGACTATGAGCTATGTCGGAACACCGCTCGGCCATTTCCGTATCGTAAATTATCTCTGACGATAGAGTCATTTCAGATGACCCACTTATTGTTCAGGTCTGCTGGCTATTGCTGTGGCGACATGATGGCGTCATTGGAGCTACATAATTAGTTAAAAATGACAAATCTAAAACAAATACATTAAATCCGCGGAGTACTTTGATTGATTTCTACGCATCCGCACACAAAAATCGGACGGTTAACATTACAAGTTTTCGTGTAATAGTATTGCTTCTATTCATACAGATCACTGCATATTACGGAAAGTGTCGAAGGATGTTCCGACATGTAAGTTTGAAAGTCCCGACGGAAATCACAACGCAGTCCAGTGATTGACAAAGTGTTAACACGACGTCTTAGGGTTTACAACATTTGATGTATTGCTGTTTTGTGTATTTTATCCCAAAATAACGAAAATAACGCGTTTAGTGTAGTTTATGGGGTTAGATTCAACGAAAAGATTCCCTGGTTGTGCAGTTCTCCTTTAACCCACCTGTTTGATTAACACAGGTCTCTGGGGGTCTCCAAATTAACACTTCGTTTAAGGTGTAAATCATGTAGCATATAGCCACACGTAATTAAGGAAGCAACTCACCGCAGCAACATTGGATAAATAACCAATTAAACCATTTAATGTATAAACTTACAAATATATTATGTAATACATATTATGTAACAAAGCTTATCGTGAATGCAATGCAAGTTGAATGAAATGTCTGAAAATAATTGCTCTTAGGAACAATACCACTTGTTAATAAGAGGCATTTGTCATCGTTAGGGATAAATAGCCGCTAGTTCAAACTGTGACACCGCGCTCCCTGACGCTATAAAACTAAAATCAATCCAAATGTTTTTTTCAACACTTCCCCTTTGTTTATGTTTCATTTACTTTCATTTCACAATTTAGAATTTTTAAAATTTACTTTATTGCCTCTAGTTACTTTTCACACTATTTTCAAAATTTCCAACTTTTTTTAATTCCCATCGGAATATAGAATGTATATTTTACCCTATAGGATTTTTCGGCCATGAATTGAACAATGGTATATATTATTTTCACATTTGTTCTTGCTTGGCCTTTTGCTCCATCCTTGTCTAACGTACGTGACGTTATTTGTTAACTTAGCGTGGTGGAAAACGGTTTGAAAACCTGATAAACATCGCCCAGATATAACCGAAATCCCACCTAAAACTCCTTTCTTCTATTACTCTGCCCAGAGGCGGACCGACATAACGGTTCGTTGGTCACATACGGAATCGCCCTTTGAAAATGCGAAAAGGGGGAAAATAAATGACCCATGGAGCCATTACGAGCGAAATCAAGATTCGCACCCAGTCAGCCCCTGACTCAACAACGGACCGCTAAATAAATCATTCCATCGAGTAGCACTTCCCTGCTCAAAATAAAACCGAACTATGGTATCGCGTAGTTAAGAGCCTTCAGAAAAAAAGCTAACGAAAATCCTATGTTTGAAAGGAAGGAATAAACTTTGCAGAAACACCAATAAAAGCAAAACTATAGTCAAACCAACGAAACACAGCACTAGGTCTTGTCTTCAGTAACAGTCTAACCTCTGTACAATAATATATATTGTAACATATTGAGGGCCTAAACCCATGCCCGCCGGAGTCCCAAAGTACATTTAGTTCAGAAGTTTTATCTTAGCTATAAAATCATTATATCAAGTCATCTTACATATTTTTAAACTTAATTCTGGGGTCTTGTGCTCATTGGACCTTTTTGAGTGGGTAAAAAAATCCGTCAAAAATGTATATGGGCAGATCTTGTTTTAAGCCTTCGTTATGATGCCATCACGTGATTACATTCGGATATAAAGTTGAATCCA
>JAVFBW010053801.1:3546-17710 GCA_034783835.1 Mopalia ciliata
TGTTCCTTGCCAGTATCTCAGAAAATCGACCTAATTTACTTCTCAACACAACTCTCCACTTTCTAGTTATACAGACAGATGGCCATGGCGTCAACGTTCCAAAACCTTGTGTTTGTACAGAGTGGGACGCAAATAAACGACTCATTGGCAAATTGGTGTCAGAAGTGGGGTATTTTGGAACCTTTATCAAACTACCACGTCCTTAATCAGCTCTGATTGAGATAATTAACAGGCAAACAGTTTCATTTTCCATTTGGCCAGATAAGAGAACCAAACGGAGAACTGATTTTAACGAACCATAGCCTGTGCTATAGTTTTATTCACCTGGGTCAGATCATATCAGACATACATCATACGTCTGGCTCATCAACACTATATTGTATCGTCAGTGTAAAGCAAAAAGCAATTAGCATTTGATAAGAAAAGGACTCTCGAAATGAATAGCTACGCTGTGTCTTCACATCTTTATGTTATATCATTATCTTGTTATGTGTCGCTTCTCCGCCTCACACAAGGTCACACACTGCGGCAAACGCGGCAATGACTTTTACGTGGTTTCAGCTTTGTAAAACCCCAACTAAGAAAACACATTGTATCAAATAAAATCGATCAATACTTTGCTGAAGACTTTCAACTCTACGTCAAACATTCATTTTAAATTTTATATGTAATTATTTGGCGTGAAAGATTACAATGCCAGGTGAAGATGGAGTTAACATGCGAATGTTTTAATGATATGGGGAACAGACCTCGCAGACCTTGGTATCTGGGGCATGGAACTGGTAGACGGTAAAAGTGTCAGTAAAGGTGCTTGACAATGATTTATATGACTGTTTCCAAGATGGTTTTCTGGTGAACCATACCACCCACAGAAAAGGCACAGAACTCCAAGTCTACATAATGTTTAAACTATCTCAGCGGTAGATGGATTGCTAACGGTAAATTCACCTAAATCCAGAATATCTTTCAGGTCAGCTTTTAAGCATCTTCCGATGTTCAGGCGATTACATTATTAACCAAACTGTTGGCTTGAGATATGAACTGTGAGAGCATGTAATACAGGCGTGTACATTCCTTCATGTACAATGTAACTAGACAACTTTATTGACATTCAGAACATAACGCGATTTTTACTCGGGAGAACATTTGTGAGAAAAAGCACTTAAGTTAGGTGATTTGATAAATTCCATTTTATTTTTTGTCGTGGTAGGTTTAATTGAGTAAAAAAAAGCTAAATTTTGCCTAATACAATCAAAATGTCGTAAACATGTGGGTTAAGCATGGGCGGTACTGTATTCGGACATCATACGACTGTCGTTGCTATGAATTGCATTGTTCTTTCATATCAACTGATCAACAAAGCCAATTTGATGAATTTGTATACAGCTATCTCGCCAGAGCGTATCGATGAAAACGGGAATCTCACGATGTGTCGGTGATTGCAATGAATTGTTTTTACCGACAGCAGCGTGAAGCTTGTTTGTTCATTTCAGCTAATTTATGTTTTGTCTTTCGACATAATTTGATTCCTTGGTTTTTTATATACAATTTTTCGTGAGCTGAATAGTCTATATTTATCGGATATATGCATGTACGTATTTCTACAATGCTACTAGAATGGCACCCTATAAACTTAAGTTACAAATTCTTTTATATATTTTTTTTTTATAGTAAAGATAAATATAGCAATTTAAGTTCCGATGGTAGATATTTTTACCTAACTTTTTGTCAACAATACGTACATAGTAGGTTATAAATAAAGCCAGTCATTTCTATTTTTATTTTTACATTGATTCTTAGTCTTTGATGCATGATCTATAAATAAATCAAGCGTTGTAGAAAATAAACCCTGGTTCTAAAATTAGCTCTACTTTTGTCGATGGTAGCTAAAAAAAAGCCTTTTGTCCTGAGCTTGTCATTGGAGTTGCGCGGCAGTGACAAAGTGTAGCTGGTGTCTTGTGGATAATTTCCTTACACGATGTTTACCGGAACACTGAAGACAAATTCAGTAGAGTGAGTGTCCCTCTACCTCAATCTCACTATTCATTTAAGCCATGGACCAAAAACAAGGTCATTAACATCAAACGCCTCTTCATCTATGGTTAGCGTGACAACCAAAGAGAACAGAGATAGGAAAAAACAGGTTCGCGTTATGCCAATGTGTTTACGAGCATTGACAAAGGTAGCAAAACAAAATTAATTGCAATGAAATAAATGCGAAAATGGTATGAACTAATTGGTTCGATTTTACTTTACTTCTGTTATTGTAAAAGGGCGGAGAGGGACGAATGATGCATAAGCTTAAATAATAGATTCGCTTCTTCGCCTTGTGTGGTGAAAGGGAAGCCATAAGACGCCAAACCCACATTTCCACATACACCTTCACATACCTACATACACCTACATATACCCATATATACCGATACATATCCGGAAGTAATTGTAAAGATATATTAAAAAGGTATATGCTTGATATTACAATGCATTTGTTATCTATTGTCATTTTATTAAAGTCACATAATACATGATAACGTTATAGAGACTAATATATCGACAAATAAATATTGTTTTTTCCTCACAACAATATAAGACTTGATAATGGGTACAAACTAGTTTATTCTTACTTAATTAGTAATCTAAGCTTTTTTCATAAGTAATTATGACGGCGTGATTTAACATCAATACTTGGGCCACTTTCAAAAAAAGCCTTACGACAATAAAATGCCGTACGATGTTTTTACGCTATAGTTTTAAGCCTAGCTTATGTCGCAGTTACGTCAATTGAGAACTAGTTCCGATCAGTTCCAGTGGACCAGTTGACGATCGACGGCAACTAATCAGTCGTAGCTTTGAATGTGACGTAAGCGCATCTGCGTCTCTGCTGCCTCAAGTTCCAGATAGTCGCGCATGTTCTACTTTCTACGTTCAGTTGCAACTGATCGTGAGCAATCGCAAGTGACCTAAGCGCTCTAACGACTGCGATCAACTAGTTCCAGTGAGTTGCGTCTAGTCTTTGACCTGCTAGGTGTTTTGTGACATAAGCGCTCATTTGTGTTCAGTCGCCGTCAGTTCTATCGCATCTCAGTGTGACATAAGCAGGGCTTAAGGCATCTGTATCAACACGGCGTAGGCCTATACACCAGATTGGTCATCAAAGAGCAATATTAATCTGTTATTTACATTTCAAAATAGCTCTTTGAGTAACACTTACGTTAAGCACATGCAGTTTTAAAAAATCCGGTAGGTGGTTGTTTAGCTTGGATACCGAACACTCACTCTCGGCTTTATATTAATTCATCCACCAGTGCAAGCAATAGAAGACAGCCACGACTAGATAAAGTAACTACCATTATGTTCGAACAATGATGTGAGTTCCGCTTTTTAAATTATTAATTACCGGCTATGCTAATTCGCTAGCAAATGGATTACGGATGGTTGTCTTTCGTAGAGATCCGTTGTCTTTCCCTTTAATCATGAACAAAGGAAGATTACCACGTCACATTTTACAAGCAAAATCTCCTTAAGTTGGCAACTCGGTGTAGTCATAAGTTTCGTTTTTAACCATAGTCATGGGGTGGTTGGTGACGTCAAATGAACTGCAGAAATAACACATTCCCCTATTACAGAGTATTGTCAATCTGCACCTTGAAATGATTACAAATAAATACACTGCAGGGTTGATAGTTTACACTTATACACTTAAGACTGATTAAATACCCTCAAAACACCCAAATACATTTTATGCATCCCCAAATTTATGAAAAGCCCAATTTTAATTTGATATCGCTATTTTGCCAATTGTAAAGTCCTTTCATTATTTGTAGACAGGGTTTCGTATTTTCTGATTGTCTTGCTTAAACATATCCGTTTTGTACAAATGACGCATTTGTGTCAAACCACACTTTTTGCATTATATGACATGTTTAAATGTTTTTGTTAGGATGTTAGTGCTATTTAGTAACACTGCCCAGAAGTACTTATCGGATGTCAAACATCAAAAATAGTCGTTCTTCCGAGATCCTACTGAGGGATGTTATTGATACTACAAATAGAAGTGCGCTGTTAAAAACATATGCTTTAAGCTTTCCAAAACGACTGTGTTCAACCTGTTTTGTTGATACGAATGTGTGATGGGCAGTCAACTAGTGGTACTCTGCATGAAGTATCACATGACTTTGCCACTGTCCAAGATAAGCAGTGTGGAGAATCTCATTTGAGTGTTACAAATACTTGTTGATTTACAGTGAAGCATAGAGATTTCAATTATTGCCATAATCTGTTGCTTCAAAAAGCCTTTCCATAAACTTAACTTGTGTTATTGGACATTCTTAAGAACTTGAAGAGAGAGAAATAACGAAATACAATGTATTCCAGTTGAGAGAAACTAAAGCAAGTGCATAATAAGGGGCTCACGTAGATTGGTTTCAGCACAATGATTCCTATATAGGAAAGTTAGTTGCAGTGACACGGGATGAATAATGTGAAACCTCTCTGACAGTCGTTACTAAATATTCACCAGGTTATAACCTCATGGGATCTATATTTTACCTCCATCGGTTGAAAACTGCCAACCGTTTTGAGAATTTAGCATCATTTTAAGGTATTTTTAAATTATTATTTTAAAGCTGTAACAGCAGATATAGGGCCAAAATCAATTTTGTAACAATTATAAAAATGTTTATTTTTAGTAAAAAGCATATAAATGTGTTTGTTTACTTATTTGCATTGATTATATTTTATTTTTATAGGTACATAACTACCCCTGCTTTCTATTGTCTATCGATATACACATGTTTCTGAAGGAAAAACAGTTTATTCGTCAGGTTTTTAGACTAATCAGTTTCAAAACATATGATATGTATCATCTAATGTTCATTGGAAACATTTTTCACATTTTTGCCCTGGAAAAAGAAATGTCAAGAAAATGGTGATCATCCTAGTTGTATATACATGTCTGGCTTGCAAATCTGAATATATAGCTTAAACTGATAGGAGTTTGGCTATAATAATTTTAAGAACATGCAACAGGTAACAGTGAAATTTTCAAACACATCAATGTTTGTAGTTATTTATTTTATTTGAAATCAATGTTGAGTTTACCAAATTTAGTAAATGATAAAACACCAATAGACTGGCCTGATACAATACTGAGTAACACGCGCATAATTAAAAAGAAAACGCAACTATAGTCTTAAAACATACACGCAGTCCTATACGCCCACTAAGACTACTGTTACAGTTACAGATTTCAATTGGTTCAGACACAGATTTAATAGGACTGCAATTGTTCGAGAGATAGAGACAAACAAACTAGCAAAATGACTCATTCTTTATCCGGAGGAAACATCATTTATTTAGGAAGGCTCAGTGTACCAATGACAGAGACAAGACAAGAAATCTAAATAAATTTTAAATATGAAATGCTAAATGCCAATAAAAAATTAATTATGCACAGACATAAACCTGTAAATGTTCAAATGTAAATAACATGTACAGATAAATATTATATATTGATTAGATTTGTATTTTAAGTTTTATTTTTAATACACTACTATTCGTATATGATATATAATTTATCTATTGTAACTATTAATAATTTATGTTTATGTATTAATCATATAGTTGAAACAAAAGGTTTTGTTTGGACTGTATTTACATCTACGAAGATGTTTTGTATACTTCAAATCAACAGCTCTTATTTTGTACATGTTTTAAAACATGTATGATTTTTTGACACAAAAAAAACAGTCCTATATTAATTCTGATACAATTGAAGTCAACAGACCAAGATTGTAATCGTTAAATAAAAAATAACAATTGATCCGAAAAAAAGGGACTGTCTAATATTATTGTTTAAACAATGCGTCAATCGATTTTTTAATGGTAAATAAATATTTTCAGGACGACTTGTAAAATAATAAACCAATCTAATGATAATGATGCATTCGGCTTAAAAAGCATCTATCGCTATATATATAACGGAATCAACACTGACAAATTTCTGAAACCATTGAATCTCTCTATTTCTGTCGATTATAGTTAAACTAGGCTCTTTATTTTGCGATTTTGAGAAATTAAATGGATACGATTATGCATAAATCATACAAGGGTTTCATGATCAATGTGTTGTATTAGCAGTTATATAAATTGGTTGTGTTAGAATCTAAAGATGACCTCAAATGACAATGCGACTGTTTCAGTCAGGTTATTTCAACTCTTGGTTTCTAAATCCTTTACAAATCAATCAATGGACATGAGTTCTAAAACTTGTTTTGCATTATTAAGTCCGAGCTGATAGCATTTATAGATCTCTTTGCTTTGAAACATTCAACATTTTAACAAAATGTAATAACTCATATATTTTATCAGATATTCACATGGAAAGTAACGGCCGTATTTATCATTAAAGAGTTAGAGAATACGTCGGGCTTTGCATAAACAGAACGGTCTATTTTATAACCAGTCACAATTTTATTTTAATTGAAACAACAAAGGTATCCCACATGGTTGATACCCACAAAATTTATTTTTAAAAATAGGCTCATAGTCACAGGACAATCTGCAACTTGTTTCTTTAAAACATTTGGATTACTTGTGGAGAAATTAAGATGAGATCTTCTAACTATTATTAACAGTGACATCTCAGCGATTCTCGAGGGACGTCATCGGAGGATTGCCCACGTAACTATAGAAACATCATGTGTTTGGTAAAAGACTAACTCACGTCAAAATTCTTTATGAGGCTTTGGGGACCAAAGGTTTGATAGAATAATAAATATTTAATCCTCCTCACAATTTCGTATATTTGTTTTGGATAACTCTTTTTAACATTGTCTGTGTCGCTTTTTAAATTGTTTAAGAGGAATTTGAAGCTGGTTATAACATTCAACATAAGCCTTTTGTATGGATGCATTTATCATTTCCGTATATCAAGTCAAGACTATCAACAGGGTGCTGATGGAAAATACGTTCTTAATATGTTGAATTTCTGTAGTGACGTATTGCTGAGTGGAGGAGATCTTCATTGCTCTTTTGGCTAGTGTTGAGATGATTCCAGTCTTGATCTGTGTAGGGTGATTGGATTAATAATTAACGTACTGATCAGTATGGGTGGGTTTTTTATACACACTTGTTTGGGTTAAAATATTTATTCTCCTATAAACTAAGACATCCATTGTTTCATCAATTTCCCGCTTCATGGTGAACTGCATACGTTGGTGCTTATGTTTTTGGTGGTTTACGAATAGGAGAGATCTTCATCTTGACTCGGTACTACTAAGGTATCATCGAACTTTCTGTACCAGCAAGTAGGTGATATAGGTACTTAGGGCATTTGCGTCAAAATGAGTCATATAAAGTTCACACATAATTGGTGACAGTGGTTAGCCCATAACGAGTCCATTGATTTGCTCAAACAATCGAAATAAGTGGATTCCACGTAGGCATTTTGTCAGTGCTATTATATTGTTTGTAGAGAGAGGGGTGGCAAGGTTTACGGGGGATTTTGTATCGTATGGCGTGTGATACAAGGGTATCTCTGATAGGGACGTTGGTGAAGCGATCGACCACATCGTAACTAATCACTTGGCTGGGGTTGTGGATATCGGCAGAATTCACTTCAATCTTGAACAAAGGTGGATACCCTTCTCCCGAGAGGGGCCAAGGGTTTTGCTCAAGTATTGGGCGGTTTTGTAACGTATCGTGTCTCTACTGCACACTAGTAATCGGGCTTTGATAGGATCCTTGAGTATTTTCACGGTTGCTCTGGCGTATGGGGTCGTTGGTGGTGATTGATCAAGTTTTGCTGTGACTGCCAGTGTATCTATCCTGTTTCTTTGTCTAACAAGAGTTTTGAATTTCTCATCGAGATGATTGGTTGGATCTTTGATCTAGGTTTGATACGTGATTGTGTCCTTGAGGATGTTGTCCACCAGGTTATGTAGCTCTGTTGTGTCGAGAACAACTGTGGCTTTCCCTTTGCACAGGTACAATGGATTTGCATTCCTCACTTTAAAGTTTGCGTACGGCTCGGGATTCATCTTTTCTCAAATATAAGGTGTTTTGTGGTTTGGATTTTTTGATTAAGGATGCTATTTGGTGACTGACATAGCCCACGTTGACACAAAGGGCTAGCTGCTGCAGACCTTTCTCAATGTTCGCGATAAAGTCATCATTGTTCCATCCTGGTTTTACTGAGATAAATTTAAGGCATTTATAGAGTAGCCACGTTTGTTACTAGCTGAGGTCATACCGTTCTTTGAGTAGTAGTTTGGATGCTTTCTTGAGTATTTAGTTCGCAGCTTCGGAGTTGATTGGAGTTTTGAGTAATATTCCATTCGGTATAAGATACCGAGGTCTCTGCTTCTCAGTAGGAAGGTTGAATTGTTGGAGGAGTGCCTCGTCGTCAGGTAAACACCAGGATTCAAACATCCCTGACCAAACCCTAAGAAAGCTGACGGAGGCCATACAGATCCGCAGATTAAAGCCAGCGATTGACCGAAGCCACAGAGAAATAATGGTCAGTCCCATAGTTAACGAGCCATAATGTGATAATCTCGCCACAGATCACCCAATACAAATATTTCCGAACGATTTTTTTGGAGAGGAATTAATAACCGGTCGTTGGGAAGCCACCGAGAAATAATGGTCAGTCCCATAGTTTAATAAATAACATTTTACAGTCATTTCAGGGCTGCAGCTATAAAATATCATTCTTATCTGGACGTTTATTCTAACAGCGCAAAAAAATGGTAATCCCTTGGGCTTATGTACCGAGATAATCACTGCAGACTAGCGTTAATCAGACATCATAAGGCCTCATTTACATTATTGTTTGGACAGGAATTGTATATCCAACTGTGTCAGATTCAAAACTCCAAATGTATATTCACTGGTTTTTCTGTTTTAGATACACTGTTGGGTTCATATTACGACAGGATAATTCCCATACAAGTTGGTCACAGTCTATCTGTTTCTGTTCCATCACCCGTATCAGACATATGATCGTTATTTTCATAAAAAAAATTGTAGTCATCCGATAAATTACCATTTCTAAAGTGGCCAGAAGAGTTCGTTATAGAACATTCGCTAAAGCTGTCTGCCACCATTTTGAATTCTCTGATCTAACAATCTCCGGAACGGACTCGTCGTTATCCGCCACCGACTGTTCGGAATAAAGCTTCCCTTTCCTACCCTACAGGTCAAATGACTTGCCTAGAAAATTAGAAGTATGCAAGTGAATAACACATGGGGAAAACACATGATTTTTTAACAGATAGATAATGGTATAATATTTTTATTTCAGTAACTTTAAATCTGGTTTAAAACCCATTTGAGAATACATTTAAACATTTCAAACTCTTCTTAAAATTTAAAAAAAATAATGTTTAACCTGTTTTCATCTGCTGGCCAGAGTATGGTTACAGCACGGAAATCAATTTGGCGAGCCATTTGTGTCGCTTCAGACCGTAGTTCTTTATGTCGTATCTAAAAAGCCACAGTTAACAACATTCTGAATCCAAATTTTAATCCACAAAATGCTCAAGGACCCCCAAAAAATGGAATAGATATTGATAAAACAGTGGGCGTAAACAACCAAAAACTATCCTAGACATTTTAAGACAACAATACCGTACAGCTTGCAAAGATCATATAGTTTTCCTTATCACTGGGCTGTCCCTCCGTCATGTGATTGAAATAACCTAAAGTACGCTACTAAATCCGATCAAACAAACAAAATATATTTTTTTGTTTTTTAGTCTAAGAAAAACTCAACAATTTCCAGAGGTTTTGTCGTGAACCTCTTTAACTTTGTGTTAAAGTGGGGTTCGAATATCTGGACGGGTGACAAAGGAAACATTGGTCCGTCCTTGCCCCATCTTCTCTAGCCAAGGGTTACTATTCCGAGATACTCTGCATTTGAACCCTTGGCTGATAACTAATGTACAAAAAGAGTTCAATGCAGAGTAGCTCGGAATAGTAAACCTTGGCTAGAGAAGATGTCCATGCCCAGATAAAGGATTATTTGCTCAAGTCTAGCTAGTCACAGGTAACATCGTAAATCTGTTAACTCTGTGTAAATATTAATTAGTTGTCGTGTGCAAATACAGCTTGCATAATACCCAGTTGACAGTAACAGTGGACTTGCTTTAGAATATCAGCTGGGATATAAAAAAGCGGACTACACGTTTAAGGCCTCTACCGCTAGTCAGGAGAAAACAAAGCCACTCTTTTTTTTTCTTAATTCAAGTTAGTTTTGGAAAAATTGATAAAAAAAATTATGTTAAATATAAAACTCTGCCCTTGAAAAAATATTTGCTAAATATCTTCAAAACGAAAATGAATATAAAAAGCTATTCAAGATTGTCTGTGCAAAATTTCAAAGACATAGTGCAAATAGTTTACGAGAAATAAACGATTTAAAAGATACAAATCAAGAAAAATGAAAGCTGATAAAACAGCTTAAACGTATGCAAATGATTGAACTCCAGATTGTTTTAATATTGGATGAAAAGGCGAAATAGAGTTTTATCTATTGCATTTGTTAATGACTATCAGTAGGAGTCGTATTGTGGACATGATTCGTCTGTATAAATGTGTGTTCTACCACTCGCAATCATTTGTTCTCCATGTATATTGTTCAGTTCAGATACACATCCCCAACGTCAAGCAAATGATCTGTTGACCTTTCGATAATTGGTTTGTGGTAATAATCAGCAGGTAGTCAGTTTAAGTGAGATAATCTCGATAATCACTTCCGGCCATTGATACGCATAATCTTTGAAGCACGCATTTAACAATTTAAATTTTAAAAAAAAATTCTAATATACTTAATATACTGTAATATTTTTTTTCAATTTTTTGGGCATTATCAAGATTATGAAAAGAAGATTTCGGAAAGCCAAAAAATTATGGCAATATTTTACCCCTGACTAGCGGTAGAGTGCAGGTCTTTATAAGCAAAACTTTCTGTAAATCACCATGGGAATTCCGTTGGAAACGGTTAGGTAAACAACAAAACACTTCAGCATATTTCTTGTGATTTTTTACAGTATGACAGAATTTCGTTATATAAGACTCCTCGGTTGTGAAGGTTGTGTTTGAATCCGCTGAGTAATCGATGATAGATAATTCATTAATATATCAATTAACATTCAACTTTTGTATGGGCTGAAAAAGGAATATTATTATTTTTTTACACTTCCAAGAGAAATGAGTTCTTTCTATATACGTATTGAAGCGTAAGCCAAATAAGTGTCTGTAATATTTATGAAATTGAAAGGATTTTATTGTTGCGTTTATAGTTAAACGTTTGGTGTATCCATTGTTTTGATGTTGTCGTTGTTGTTGCTAATAGGAATAAGTTTGAAAAGACATCATAAATCTGGGCTGTTTCATGTAACGTCGCATGAGTGATAATAAAATTAGATTTTAATCATCTTTATGGAGATACTTTGAAAGCTCTCCGGTTCACAGGCACTTTTTACTTCTTCAGCAATGCACGAATGGAATACGGTTGTAGTTTTTTAATGCAATATGACACACGGGTATTTATGAACAAATGAGCAAAGCCTTCTGGTGTCTTCTGAACGATTTTCTTGTGAAGTTACTAATCGAGATCCCACTCATTTCATAGTGGGTCATGGTGTAAGTGATGTTTGGCGTAAGCGTGCTGCTGATGGAATTGGTCAAATTGGCTCTAACTCTGGTATGAATGCATTCGGTAGACCAAAGCAAGAAGTGAATGTCTGATAATAAAATGTCGTAGTTGATCAGCACTCAGCATTTGATGTTCAATTTAAATTTCACTTCGTGCTCGCTGAGCATGAAATGTCTCAAGCTGACAACTCATGGTGTTCCTTTCCAAATTAGGCAGAAGTTATTTAATGTTCTATTTATCTCTTTCGTGGAGATTTACGCTGACAGTCAGACCAATGTAAGCCATCCAGCCTGTGGCCGGGTATTTTCGGTAATTCGTACTTTGAAACAAACCTGATTTAGAATGAATACTTGTATTAAAGTTTTGAACGACATTTAAGGCGTGGGGTAACATAATTATACAATTTTGCTGGATAACCACAAATTGTATAATTATAATACTAGTATTTGTTTAGGTGACTGCAATGGTCGCATACAAATAAACCAGAATTTAATATTGCTAAAACTAATTGCGTGTAGCTTACGCCTTTTCTCAATCATGTGCCTTCTTATAACTGGAAAATGCTTAATGCCTAATTATTATTCCATTATGCTATAAAATGGATCGCTTCAGACAATTTTATGTATTAGTCCTGATCATTATTGCAAGTAAAGCCATTTGTTGTAAATAAGTTAATCTGATTTTTAGAATTCCTTCGGCCAAATTGTTACTTTTTGTTGTCACTATTATAATGGTTAGTGTTTTGGTGAATACAAACCTTTAAACTCCATATATCGGATACTAAACCCGTTATGTGGATATATTTTGATCTTTTATTTATCAATTACACGCATCGTCCGTTGGCGTAATTTAATTTTTAATAAATGTATGTTTTCAATTGTCTTCCTGTCTTTGTCTCATTTTTATAGCAATCCCTCTTTGCAGCAGTAAATTGTCTACAAATCAATACAAACCTGCTTTTGTTAGTGTTATTGTACTTTTGCATTGAATCGTGTAAAAATCAGTAGCTATCAAACAATCATACATGTTTAATGGACAGAATCTACAACTTTGTGACATTTACAAAATTAGAGAAGCACAAAGCTTTCCGGCCATGATTGTCTGCGCTCAGAGTTTTTTGGTAAGTGAACTTATGAATGATTTGTCAATACCCTGGAGCCCAAATCTGGACGAACCTCCACGGATTGGAAAGTCAACTGTAAAATAATAATACAGTGCTACCGATTTTCAGGAATAATGATGGCCCTTCCTTGCATAATTAAGTAGTATAGACTCGAGGGCAATTCAAGTCACATTAGCTGCTACACAATAAGGAAAAGTTATATGTTACCAGGTACATTCTGTTTACTACAAAATCAGTAGTGGGGGGTCGTTTTGATAACAGCGAAGGGTCAGGACGGGTGTTACGACGCGCTCCACGGGAGTCATGACAAAAACCACGACAACAACTCATACCACGTTGCATTGTAATTTTATTGGAGACATAACATGGAATAAGACGAATGGCTGGTTTGTATCCGTTGATGCGAGTGAATCTGCATGAGGTATTCTGAAAGTGACACTTGGTCGAATGGCACCTTTCCCATCTGTACAGCGTTACTAATGGTTTACACAATGGGATCTGGATAACCAAACAATGCTTTGTTTTCATTACTCCGCGCTGTATATGATCCGATTTAAAACCGAGCAAACGCGTGTTCAGGCGAAGATATACCTAATGCATGGACTAACGAATGTTGGGTTATATACTCTCGTAGGCTTTTTTCATGGCAGCTGTTTACGAGACCTTCCGCGGTGGGCGTTCTGTGGCGTCATGCGGTGCCATCGACGCAGCATGGCACCGCATAACGCCGTCGTAACATTCGCAGCGGCGACGTCCTGACCCACAGAACGCCGCACGACTCTGCAGGAGCGCTGCATGACGCCGCTGCAGTACGTCGTGGCGTCATGGCACATGTGGCATGTTGGCACAAGTGCCACTACGCCACGACGAAGTTCTGCGTCATTCCGCCACCACCGCCGCTGTCCGATGCGGTTACATGACAGTCTGTCACATGCAACTCCGCCTCAACGCTGATAAGTCCATATCACACCCCAGTCTTCGTTGACTGGTCTTACTCACACATCGGTCTTCGCTGATTGATCCGTTTCACACCTCGGTCTTCGCTGATGGGTCCGCTCAGCAATGTTCTGATGGGTCATCAACCCCGCATTCCCATTAACAATCCTGCCAACAGTGCCACTTCTGTTCAGACATACTGTGATGTTATGGCCGCCATGCTGGTGATGTGTTGCGAAGGGAGACCACTCCTCTTGTTATTGTTCTGATCTCAAAGTAACCAATGTTATTTTTTGTCACAATGCGGCATATCACGCGAGATTTCGCCTAGTGTAAAGCATCACGGGAAGATATACGCACCATTCCTTGACATCCCTAGGGTAAGCCCTTCCTTTTTTAGCATTGTGCGGTAACCCATCCACTTTCCACGACATGATAAGTACAAC
>JAVFBW010053912.1:0-17709 GCA_034783835.1 Mopalia ciliata
GTGTTACCTTCAGAATACCCCATGCAGAGCCTCGACGACGAAGACCAGTAAATCTCTCCCATCAACGGATGTCTATGTAAAGAATTCGTTTTCTGTCCATTTCATAGCCCCAATAAAACATGTTGTCATGTTGAGTTCCACCAAAAAATGCATATAATATGATAAAAACAAACAATCACATGGCTAGTCTTTTCTAACATAATTTGCTCACCCGTAGTCTTGGTGCCATTCGAACCTTCCCCCGACTTTGGCATTTTTCATCATGAATTTGGTATGATAATGGTAAAGCTCACCTCCATCAAGAAGCTGCGTTGAGAAAACATTATTACGGAGTTAACAGGCGCTTATATCCGTTTTCTAGGCTTCTCCAACAATAAATAGCTACACTGCTACAAATATAACATTTAAAGTCTTTTCTTTCTGTGGATGAAATAAATTCAAATACTCCGCATGGTAACATAATCAAGGAAACATTCCCACTCCTGCCTGTGGTTGTTTTTATTTAAGCTAAACTGAAACTTGGCCTTTTCGATATGATATGGTTTACCGATATTCCTAGACTATCGGAGCATTTCGATAATAATACAGGTTATTCTTTCCACTAGTTTTAAAACATTAACATTTGAAACAGTTGCCTTTGACTGAGACTGGTGGTGTTATTAATGGAAACTTAGACATGTTTATTCATATAAATATATATTTAAATTGCTTCTGTTATATTTTTCAGGATTTTTCACTTTACCTCTTCACAGACTCCCGCCACTTTTTCCGACCTCGCGACCATCCCCGTGACGTCATGTCCGGGATGACTCCATATACAGGTTCTGGTGTGAATACCATCGCTGTCACCTATCTAAAATCAACAAATACATGTAACTACTGATCTAATCACTACTTGAGATCAGGATTTTGAGACAAACTGCAGTCTTTATTTGGAAATCAAGAGCGGTATTACATTAACACAGACGCTTGATTTACTTTTTTCCCCATTAAACTCCATGTGGTTTTTGACGAAATGGAGTAGGATTTGTATTTTCTCCAAGTTTATGGGATATTGATACGAGAAATAGAAGCAATGGCAGTTCTGATGTTTCATGGGATTTTGATGGGGAATGAATAGACCAAGTCATTTTCCAATTTGATGTGATTTTAACAAGAAATGAAGAAGCCATGGCATTTTCCAAACTGAATGTGATTTTGGTACGAAGTGAGGTCCACGCGGCATTTGTCAAATTTCGTATAATTCGTATTGAAGAAGCTTCGATAATTTGTCAATTTCCTATCATTTTGACACGTAATCAGAAAGCCATAGCATTTTGCCAATTTATGTGGCTTGGATACGAAATGAAGAAGCCCTGGCATTTCCTCCCAAATTTCAATATTTTTATACGAATCAAAGCAACAAAGTCATTTTTGTCAATCTCATTCCAACTGTATTTTTCCAATAACATTTACTTTTGATACGAAATGAAGACGCCATAGTATTTTTCCAATTTCATATGACATTGTTGCGAATTGAAAAGCCATCATAATTTCTTGTGCTTTTAATACGAAACGAAGGAGCCATTTTGTTTACAATATTGCACGTGAATTTGTAACCACACTAAGAAGCCGTGACATTTTCACAATTTCAGGTGATGTCCATACAAGATGAAGAAGCCAGGTCCTCTTCCAATTCATGTTATTTGATTGGAAATGTCAGTTTGCAATCTCAAATGATTTTTATACGAATGAAAGAACCATAACATTTTCCCAATTTTATGTCATTTTTACCTAAATGAAAACGCCATGGGATTTAGATGGCACGTGAAGAAGCCATGGTGTTTTGTCAATTCGCGTTCATCTGATATGAAATGAAGAAATTTGATTGTGCTTTCCGTTCGAAATGAAGCAGCCCTAGCATTTCTCCAGTTTCATGATTATGATACGTGGTATTTTTCCCAAGATGTCATGATTTTATTGCGAAATGAAACAACTGCCCATGGCATTTTCCAATTTCAGTTGCATGTATGTTTGATACGAAATAGGGAAGCATCAACTCTAAGTACGACCAAGAGGGAAATAGAACAACATGACGTGTCACGATTTATTCTGGGATAAAAATGCCCACACTATACAGCCCAGTCCTTATTGCTAATACTACTGGTTACTGACCCCGTAAGTGTTTTTCTTGATCTCTTCATTGTTTTCCAGGACATATGTCATATTCATCATCTCTTCCGAGTCCAACACGTGTCTGTAATCATAAGTAATTGTATCCTGTATCGATGCCATTTCAGTGGCCTTCCTAATGTTATAGATGTCTGCCTATACAATGTAGAATAATTATAACTGAAGCAGTAATTGTCGCCTTCCTTACCGGTTGAACAATAGCCAAGGAAGATGTTGGGAAATTCATCTATAGATCCAAAGACGATGTGGGGATCATCCTCGGTAGTTTCAAGGACGATGTGGGGATCGTCCTTTGTAGACCCAAGGACGATGTCCATGGTAAATCAATGGAAAATGTTGGGACGATCGTCGGTAGATCCAATGACGATATGTGCAAAATCCAGGTTTAAGTTCAAGACAGACCCTGGCAGTGAT
The DNA here is from genome assembly GCA_034783835.1 of Mopalia ciliata. Classification (NCBI taxonomy): domain Eukaryota; kingdom Metazoa; phylum Mollusca; class Polyplacophora; order Chitonida; family Mopaliidae; genus Mopalia; species Mopalia ciliata. The sequence goes on from JAVFBW010053912.1 coordinate 2,587, forward strand.
GTACACCTTAATGGCAGGCTTGAACTGTTTACTAACAAAATACTAACAAACCTTAATTGAAAACATGTTCTATATCTAAATCAAAATTTGAGATAGAGACAAAGAGAGTGGGGAGACACACGAGAGACAGACAGACGCACCTTAGAATGAAATAGCCGTATTCGTTGTATCTGTCCTTCATCTCTTGCGTTAAGACAAACGTGCCCGGGTTGAAGTCGTATACTGGTAATAAAATAAAAACACAAGAAAGCCATCATAAACTTCACTTATGTAGAGTGTTTATAAGTTCATGTGAATAAGTCAAATACCCTGGCAGTTACCTACACCTTTATAATAAGCCATACACATATTGTTAACTAACAAATAAATATGACATGTTTAAATCCCATTTGTAATGTAGACATGTGAGGCAAAGAACGGACGAGCGATAGAGAGGCAGACAGACGTTCCAAAGAGTACAATTAGCGTTGTATGTCCTTCATCTCTTGCATTGAGATGAAGGTGTCTGGGTCAGATGTTTATACTGTAATTTGTTGCATAAGCAGGCTTTTGTAAATTCAAAATAACGTTATACACTGCACATTTTTCGCCAAAGCGTCACTAGTGTACTACCATAAACAGTGTGCAGTACACTTATAACTGTGGCAATATGCTTAAGCAATTGTGGGCATACTGGCTGGAGAATACCCTGGATGAGTATTCATTTTCCAACATCACAAATCTATCCTCTTTGATTGTATTATCGGTTTGTATTACGGCTGGAGTACACCGCTGTCATATATGGAACATGCCCTTAATGTGAAAGACAACTGATTTTCAGCCCAAACTTATTATTTGTATTGCATATTTTCAAATATAACCATCTGTATCGCACATATGCAATCGAATTAGTATAGCCGTTAATTAGGTAATTTAAAAAGCTGAACTGACGTCATTGTTCGAAAACATGGTAGTTATACCATCTAGTCGTGGCTGTCCCCCTATACTACATGGATTGTTCAGGGTTCCGTCCCCAAACAAAACAAAAACAATTAACAAATGGCCGCTTGTACAGATCCACCCTGTACTTAAATTCTGATTTTTTTAAAACCCCAAGTAAATTTTAAAATGTGCTTAATGTATGTGTTACTTAAAGACGCTTGTCTTTGACAATATGCAATATAAATAAAAAGTCAACGTCGAAAATCAGTTGTCTTTCCATTTAAGCCGTAATGTCTGATTCTTGTTTGTGCAGAAGGCAAGTTTATGTTGTCCATTATTATTTTTTAAAGTAAAAATAAAATACAATACCTGCCTCCATCCTAAAGGAATTTTCTGTTTTTCACGAGATGTTTCCTTATTAATCCTTTCTGAATAAAACAAACATGTAAGGAGCATGATTAAGTATTGTCATTGAACACGATTATGCAGAATGCTTGGCGGACATATATATATGTATAGTCCTTAATGATTCGGCTTATATGTAGAATGCGTACCATGGCTATACCTATGTGTAGTCCTAAATAACAAGGCTTATGTAGAATGCTAGCCGGGCATGTGTCTATGTATTGTCCATAAAAACAAGGTTGGTGTATAAAACTTGCATTGAATATATCTATATCTAATAACAAGGATTTGTATGTATTGCTTACCGTCGTTAAACATGTCTATATCCATTGGCATGAAGATGTATAATGGGTGGGCCATTGATAAAATAAGCTTGATTTTTTTCGCCGTATATTGAACTATGCAAATTAATTGGTATGAGAATATTTTACGCTCGCCCTGAATTAATGTATGTATAGTAATCGGCATGATTATATTTTACGCTCACCATGAATTAATGTATGTATAGTAATCAGCATGATTATATTTTACGCTCACGGTGAATTAATGTATGTATAGTAATTGGCCTGATTATATTTTACGCTCACCGTGAATTAATGTATGTATAGTAATCGGCATGATTATATTATACGCTCACCATGAATTAATGTATGTATAGTAATCGGCATGATTTTATTTTACGCTCGCGGTGAATTAATGTATGTATAGTAATTGGCATGATTATATTTTACGCTCACCGTGAATTAATGTATGTATAGTAATCGGCATGATTATATTTTACGCTCACCATGAATTAATGTATGTATAGTAATCGGCATGATTATATTTTACGCTCACCATGATTTAATGTATGTATAGTAATTGGCATGATTATATTTTACGCTCATCGTGAATTAATGTATGAATAGTAATCGGCATGATTATATTTTACGCTCGCCATGAATTAATGTATGTATAGTAATCGGCATGATTATATTTTACGCTCACCATGAATTAATGTAAGTATAGTAATTGGCATGATTATATTTTACGCTCACCATGAATTAATGTATGTATAGTAATCGGCATGATTATATTTTACGCTCACCTTGAATTAATGTATGCATAGTAATCGGCATGATTATATTTTACGCTCACCTTGAATATATATATATATATATGTAGAGTACTAGAATGATTATGTGTAATACGCATACTATGAATAAAAGTATGTATAATATTTGGCATGAATATATTTTAATTTAAAGCTTGCCATGAATAGATGTATACATGTATAGTAATTGGCATGATCATATGTTAAGCTTACCATGGACATATGTATGTAGAGTAGATAGCATGATTATACTGAACGCTTAACATGAATAGATAAACGCAAATTAATTAACATGGTTACGAATAATACGTATACTATGAACGGATATATAACAATGATATTAATTAGCATGATTATATTTAACGCCTACCAAATAACTCAATCGTCAAAAAACATAAATAGAACTATTCCCGACCGTCTTTATACCCCTATATTCCTTCCAGCTAGGGTTCTTTATCTGCCTCTTACACTTTCTAAATACAATCGTGATATAATAGTCATACTGCTGAGTACTCGATCGTCAGCAATCAAGGTTTTTTTTTTTTTATCCTTCAGCAGGCACCACCAATATTGTAATCATTTCTAAACTCGTTCATCTTTCTGTTAACTAGTCGAAATGTCTGATATGAATGTGATTGCTTTATTATTATTTTTTTTTTTTTAATTAGGGTTTAACGTCATACACAATGGTATTTCCACCCGATCCGCACGTAATAACAACTTCGAGCTCACTTTTATTACAAATTGTTACCCGCTTCAAACAAGGACAAAGCGCCAGCCGTATAGGCCGCATGGCCTTTAAAAGACAAACAACCACACCTTGAACCTCTAAATGTAAATAAATGTTGTGAATAATTTTGTTTATTAGAATCCCATGTGTCGCCTTTCCAGCAGGAAACTTTATTCTAAGGTATAATGTAATCGGTGAATTTTTTTTTTTTTTTTTTTTCATGTTAATAAGCAGTGGCGTTGACATGTTTAACTGGCATAACCCTTTATGTTAATGACCTACATACAATAAAGGTTGCGTCCTAGAAAAACAGTTCACTTTAAAACAAGCGCTATATATATCTTACTGAGGTAAACAACTTGCACTGTTACACTGCCTGATAAACCACATTACGGACCGACTAAGCCCTTTTTACATATACCGTTTACTTTTTTCTGTGTGAAATTATGATATAATGCTAGATGACATCTTCCGCAGAAAGTTCGAACCAACAAGTTCCATGTTCAGAGATATGGACTAGATATAAGAAACAAAGCCACTTCTACGCAATATAAATGGCGTTTGCAAAGAAATATGTGATAACAGCAAATGACAAAAGTGTTTTCCCTGTTTGACACAAATAGTACATCTAAGTTCAGTTAAGTCACGAGATATTGTGGTTCCGCACAAACCTACTATACACAAATAGTTATTGTTGCATCAAGGTCATTTTGTTAGATATCCAACTAGTGGCTTTTTACGTTTTGCCACGAATTTGTGCTATTTTTGAATGATGGCGATTTGGTTCCTAACTCTGAGAGTCCTTATCTGATTGCTGGACGGGTTTCAGCCTGCGAACTAGAGTCCGTTCAAACTTAGAAATTTGTATTTAAAAATAACAAAAATATTGTTGATACCTACACAAAAGTATGCGTATAGAATTGAAAGGAAAGTACTCAAAAACAACTCCTGCACACAATCAACGAGTTGTAGTTTCAAACAGTTAGTTTTTGCCATGTTGGGTTTATCGCTAGTGGAAATGGTGGAACAAATGTCCATTGTGGTCAAATATTTCTCAGTGTGGATAGAGTGGTGGATTTCTCATTGTCAGTGCATCCAGTAACTGCCAACTTAGGACAACGTGGTTATCAAACTAGCAAACACATACCGGGTTTTTGTCTATTCACACTTACTGCATGTACAAGTTTCGATTTACATTTTGTGAATAAAAAAAACAACTTACCTGAAGCAATAGTTAGAGTCTGAATATTTTCAAATCTTTCAAATGTCTCCCTTTCCCGTGGTGGTCCACCTACCGGTTAACCAAGTCTTTAGACCAGCTGTTCTGTATGCAGTATTAGCTAAAGTTAAATGACTTAACTGGGTTAACCTGAGATAATGTTATCAAGGGGACATACAATCGGGGGTTCTCGGATGTATTGCGCACATCATCCCGAACGCCATCCGATAGTCGCCATTATATATTCGAGTTTGTTCGCAATCGGTTGATACAATTAGTTGGTGTTGTATAGAGGACTCACAGAGGGCTCACAGTGCCTCGTTCAGAATATACTGTACTTATGCGTATGCTTAAACCATATTGGATTCGCTCAGGTTATTTTAATTGTATGGATATGTCTAAGGCTCCCGGCGAAGAAAAAACACAATTTTGTTGAATTTTTCACGGCCTCATGTAATGATGATACCAAGAGAAACGATAATCTATCGAGGTTAAGCCCATTGAGTTCGATAGGCAAGAAAACGTAAACATTTATCTCAGCTGCTATATATGTTACCAGTAATATAGGTCATATTATATTTTGTATATCATCTATGACCGGAAATCTAGGTCATATAATATTGTATGTATCCTATATGACCGGTAATATTGGTCATATGTTACTTGTATATCATATATAACGGTGATATGATATTTTGTATATCATATATGACCGGTAATCAAGGTCATATAATATTTGATCTGCGTAATAAAGTTGTAAGATTCTAATTAAAAGATAACATATTGCGTTATTTTCACCGACGCCAATCAAGCCTGTTTCTTTGGTAAAAATACATGTGAACAAAAACACCGTTCCTTTCTTATGTATGAGTTGTTGCAAATAACACAAATTTTTCCTCCGTATGTAATTTAATAATAATGTAGTTCCAATGACGTCATCATATCAACATAAGAATAGCTTTCATACATAATCGATAAACACGTCAATAACTCATATGATGAAGGTAAATCCATGAGAGTTAATTACTTCCCATGATTGTCATCCAAAATGGCCCACTACACGCCCGAGATTATTGGCCGAGATATGTTCCGACATGAGGCTTCCTAAGAAAGATATGCGTTTAATTTCACTGTTAATAAACTGAGAGTTCGAGATTTTATAAATGTGTCACCGCTATACTTTTAATGTGTACTTAATTATTAAATCTTTAGTCACCGAATATATATATAGATTAACCATTACAACTTGAAATTAAGATCAGTTTAGAATCTGTCCGTCTGGGAGTCTATCTAAGAGACGAAACAATTCATCGGATTAATAAATCTACCTCCCTGTTCCAGTGTGGTTACGTTTTTTTTTTTTTTTTTAGAAATATAGAACGGTGTAACGGTACTCAGCCTTTGTGAATTGATTTTGAGAGTTTCTGTGTGTGTCCTATTTAGTGTAGGCCTACTCCTATATCAAGGACGACATCGCTGTCCATTCGAATAGTTATAGGTCATGACGATCTATGTAAATTCCAACGTTCCGGGTATCCCAAGTCTTCAAGTGGCTTTAAACGTCAACAAAATTGTTGATTTACCTAAAGTTATTTTTTCTAATACAGAATAATATAAACTCTGCAAGACAAGCTTGGTTTTTCGTTGTTTATAATAACTATTAAAGTGAGACATATTAAAAAGTAAATGACCTGTCGATACATAGTGAAATACCAGTGAGTAAAACGTGAATGACCCATCGATATATGAGTGAAGTACCATTTCATACGATTTTGTTTAGCCTAGTAGGTTGTTCCCGTAAAGCTGTATAATTTATATACAATTTTACTGAGGCAGGTACTTTGGTTGTTCGGTATATGTGTTACCGCTGTGGTAGAATACTATCCGAGAAGAATATACAATTGTTTTCTGCGATAACTAGGATTTTGGAAGGACTTAAACGGGTAACTTAGTGGCTGAAAGTTAACAGGTAATTCGTTACTCGACTCGCTCATACACCCGATGGTCGTCAGACGGACTCAAACCCATGAATGATTGCCGCAGCCACATTGTCTGACTCGCTCATACACCCGATGGTCGTCAGACGGACTCAAACCCATGAGTGATTGCCGGAGCCACATTGTCTGACTCGCTCATACACCCGATGGTCGTCAGACGGATTCAAAGCCATCAGTGATTGCCGGAGCCACATTGTCTGACTCGCTCATACACCCGATGGTCGTCAGACGGATTCAAACCCATAAGTGACTGCCGCAGCCACATTGTCTGACTCTCTCATACACCCGATGGTCGTCAGACGGACTCAAACCCATGAGCGATGCCAAATTGGCAAAGGTATTTTTCCGGACTTGACATTTCTACTAAGCCAAATTATGATCGAATAATATTATTATTCCAATAATAATTGACGCTGACAAAACCATCCATTGTGAAGGGTTTAGATAATGTTGTAAAATTAACCTTCCACCAGTGCTAAGTAAAGGCACTCTCGAAACAACCGGCCATATCTGACAAGGTGGACCAAAGTGTCAACATTGTGACTGCGTGTACGCCATATAACACATATTGGTTGACTGTGCCACTTTCAGGCGACAGTTCTACACAGTCTCATTTATGAAAGACTTATCTGGCAACATTGCTGACTATGTTGTTACACATCTACAAACTATTCAGATCTACGAATGAAGTGATACTTCCACGGGAAGATTTTAGATTAATAATTTTAAAACAATGGGAGTTATTAACTTTTATGTTACTTCCGTATAACGATATATTTAAATTAGATAGATTGGCGTCAGACTTATGACTACAAAGACAAGACCCGATTTATACCAGATGTATTCTTTGAAAAGATTTCATTACGAACTTGAATCAATAGTTAGAAAGTGTTGTATTGTTAAATTTGTTCTATAAATAAAGCAAACAGTAAGAAGAATGTGATTCGTTGATACAGCCTGATTGGTAGGTGAAGTGGGAGCTCTTGTTCTATATACCACAATGTGCACTAATGATGGATTCATGTGTCAGATAATAAACGTATATCAATGTTATATAGGTACACTGGGTTACAGGTGATGGATTCTGATCAAATTACAGGTTGAAATTCCTCTCTTCTATCTGTTTTACGCGGTTCCTGGAATAGATGATTGCCTCAACCCATGAGCTTAAAACATTCCCCTTCCAACTCTGTCAAGCGGCGCTTGTCTCACAAGTCCTGCTTTTCAGGTTACACACTTTTTCTAAAACACAAAACAACCAAAAAGATTAATTAAATGATGATATGAAAGCCTATTCATATTGATAACAAAACACTAAGTGGTTAACTCAAATACTGGTCGATGTCGCAATGCACATTCCAGCAACGTGTTTGATGGTCTGGCAAACAATCAGGGCTCACATGTTGGTCAAAACAAGTCCAGACACACTCTGTTAAACAGTGGTTACACACTTGATCCTTACAACTGCATGACCCGGTATTGAAGTCTTAATATTTTGTTATGAAAAAATTAATTCAAGCTTATAGGTGTCTCTTCGAATTGTATCTATGAATGTGTGTATGTAACAGGGCCCTGTGGGAGAGCAGTGTCTGACACTTAACAGGCCACCCTGTATAAATATGGTTTAATAAATAAATAAATAAATATCTGTATACACGCAGTCAATGGAGATACGACACTGGGGTGTACGAAATCTTTAGATGATGGCCTTTGTCTGAATCACAAATAATATGGAGGCGGCAAAACGCGGAATCAACTACCAAAGCTCATACTCAATACGTTATTGTCATCACTATATTATTCAAAGATATCGTCAACAAACCTGATGTAGAACTGTATGGTATTATCCTGGGGTTAATGTACCGTTATTCGGTCTTGATCATAATGAACAGTACTGGACTCTAATAATTAATTTACAGTTATTCTTTATATTACTGTCTTGATGATATTGACCAGTACTGGACCTAAAGAGTTAATTTACAGTAATTTTGTCTATATATATCGGTCTTGATGTTATTGACCAGTACTGGACGTAAATAGTTAATTTACAGTTATTCTGCCTATAGATATCGGTCTTGATTATAATGACCAGTACCATTTCATTAGTCAAAATATACTCTCACTCAAACCTTCCATATGTTGACATGAAAATGAAAGTTTGAATAAAGTGCTACATGGCAACATTTCTTGATTTGTATGTTTGTGTATGTGACTAACTACATACAACAGTATTGGCGTGTAGCAGTTCTTTACTTTCCTCCAAAATACATTCAAACTTCAAACATTTATTAAATGTGGCAAGTTTGAGTGAGAAAATAATCGAACCAAAGGGGTGCTACATGGCAACATTTGTTGATTTGTATTATTGACTACCTCAATAAGTATTTGCCAGAGAATTGGCGTGTAGCGCCTCTTTGTTTTTCTTCAATATTCATTCAAACTTTCATTTTCATGTCAACATATGGAAAGTTTGAGTGAGAATACATTCAAACTTCAAACATTTATTAGATTTGGCAAGTTTGAGTGAGAATATATTTTGATCAGTGAGGTGCTACATGGCAACATTACTTGATTTGTATGCTTGTATATGAGACTAGCTATTTATAACAGAATTGGCGTGTAGCGTCTCTTTGTTTGGTTTATATATATGCTTGAAAACGTGTTTCACTCAGTGTAAAATAAGCTGGATGTACAGTGTAGCCTACATCCAAAATACATTCGCTTAATTTTGTGAATGTCTGGTGAATGTGAAACAAATGCATGTGAAAGTCTTGTTGTGTTTTTGTATTTTTTTAATGTCATATGAATGTCTGGTGAATATGTTTTCCGAATATCTCTCGAATGTCCAATGTCGAATATCAAACTGACTTCACACAGCTGAACTTCTTAGTCTCCGGATCATCTGTAGGTTTAGTAAGGTATTAGATAGCGGTGAGTTTCAACCACGTGGAGGACCTCGTAAGTTGTTGAGCAACGACAGGCAGCTAAAACTTAGGTTTTTTAATCTCCCAGTATGCCTTTACGGTAAGATGAACACTATATCAATGGATTTTTATTTGTCGTTTACATTTTAGAACAACAACTGGATTGCTCTGTCAACTTAGGCCTATGTTTAATCAATGATCCTTATATAATATATAAGCATATAATATATGCTTCGTGTGAACCTTAACATCACTCTCCTGGTTGTGACAAACTCAAAATATTGAGATCGTCATGAGTGTTCCGTACGTCACAGCTGTACTTCTCTTGCGCGTTATTAAGTTGCGAGTTGAAATCAATAATACTACTTACATATACCAATATATGATATAACATGAGATAAACAAAGAAATAGAGAATAAACAATACCCCCTGCACATGCGCATGTTGGACAAGCGGGATCACACTCCTCTCCACTCGGGATACCGCTGTTAGACTGACAGGTACCTTGTCTATCTGGAGGTCAGAAAAAAATGTTGATCAATTCGGAAAAAAACAATGTATAGGTAGGTGATTGAGATAACGGGACGCATAAATCAAATCGAAATGATTCCTAGTTACTGTTTGACCTATTATAATTACTTTGTGAGCCAAATGATAGAGAGAGGGGCTGATGGTGTTATAGCTAACACAGTAGTAAACAACTCTGCCTTTTATTGTCTATCTGAAGGTCAGAAAAACATGTTGATCAATTTGAAGAAAAAAAAAGCTTATAGTTAGGTGAATGAGATAACGGGACGCGTTCAAAGCCAAATAGAAATGGTTACTAGTTACTTTTGGTCGTATTACAATTAGTGAGCCAAATGGTAGAGGGAGGGGGAGACAATGGTGTTTTAGCTAACACAGTGGTAAACAACTCTGTCTTTAATTGAATAAAGCAACCAAACCATAGGGAGGAGGGTGGATGTGTTTTAGCTAAACAGGGGTAAACACCTCTGCATTTTAGAGCTACATGTATATTACATTGAGAGATCCAAACTGTGCCGGCGTACGGCTAGTTTTTTTAGCTTACAATAAAGCTTACAAGTCTTACTTGAGATGACCAGACGTTGATTTTCGTCACGACAGCATTGCGGTGGAGGACACGTACACGAACTGCTGCATCCAGTTACCTGGAAAAATCCTGTCATTGGTCAGCATAGTATTGAGACATTGAATCGAGTCGGATAGCATAACCACGTTTATTAGTTTCGGATGGGCGGTATAAAATAGCGGTATTACTCCAGCTCAAATTTCCTTGTGAAATTATCCGGACATGAGGAATTGATGGCTATTCATAAATTTTACTTGTGAATATATCTTCAGTTGGTGCAGATAAATCAAAGTCTAATCGTCATGACTACAGCATTTAAGTTAGTTATGAGGCGATGTAATTGCAATTATCGATGGTTTGCTTACTTACGTGAAAGGTTTAGGTAAAATCAAGAACTTTGCAATTTTGTTTAAGTTACGACGTCTATATAGAGTAAGAAGAGGTAATTAAGTTTTGTATTTCCCGTAACAATCAGCGCCAAGGTTAAATTAACAAATTCATAATGTTGAGGTAGAGGAACCTGGGGGGGGAAGTGTTATAGAATTTTTGTTACAAAACTTGGATGAATAAATGAAAGAAGTGTCGAATTGTTTGCATTTCAGTTACAAATATTAAAGTTTGAATAAGGTTTTAACTATAACTTACCGGATAGAAATTTAAGGCACTGAGTAAAATCAGACAAACCTGTAATCCATAATAATACCAATTATTAACCAATGATATGCTTACAAACAAGTGTTGTCCTATAATCGGAAAGGGAACCAAACATAGAGACTAAAGTGAGTTTGGGTATAGAGGGCCTGTGATCAGCTGTTATGACTGTTGTTTGGGGTATATGGATAGCATTATGACTGGTTTAATAAGTGACTGGGAAGTTTTGACGAACTGTTGACTAATTGTTGGGGTATATAAAATCGCATTATGGCTGGTTAAATAAGTGACTCGTATGTTTGACGAACTGTTGATTCCTGATAGCTTCACTGTCATCCCACATTGAGTATTACCCAATAAACATTCACACAAATGGGTTTTATGAGTGTTTATTGTGAATATTTATTGAATACTGTTGAAACAGAACTACTATGGCAAGGATCGTCCACTATAGGTGAGTTGCTAGGTCAGTTACTAGATTGGATTTAGCATCATTAGAAAATATATCTACAGACTTTTAAAATCTGAACATACAGCCTGTATTTCTTCACCGTGTATGTTTCTGTAGAACAGATGTAACCCAGCACCTCATTTTCCTCAACTATGTAGCGATTGCAATAATTTGATAAATTATGCAAATGCCCCAAAATTAATATCGGGCTTTATGACAAGCTCTGATCAATCCTCCATTCTTGTAATTGCCTGAGTGATCATTTCTACACTACCTCCATTATCTTCTATTGTACGAGAATTGCCCTTAGCTGTTTAATCTATTGTCTCAGTAACAGGCTTATATCAATTATGTTAAATTGTTTGTGTGGATCGCATGTCGTTGCTTGTCCCTACATGGTTATTTGTTACATTGTCCTCAATTTAATAGATTGCGCGATAAATGCAATATTCTGCTTTGTTTCGTTTTGTTTTCTTGTTTTTTAATGTTTTTTCTCCGCTTTTATTTTTATGCCCTTCTTTTGTTTTTACTTCTTTTCATTGTTTCTGTCAAATATTTCATTTTTTAATTCGTATATACTCATTTGTCAACAATTCTATTTTCTTAATTTGTCAAGGCATTTGAAAGTTTGTATCACATAAAATTATAAATAATGTAACACTTGCATTTACTAAATTTGTTAAAACTTTAACGCTCGCATGATAAGCCTGTTATCTCAGGGCTTTATCGAGTATCTTTACATACTCTTAAATATCATTGTCTAAATTATTTTTGCCTTAATACAGTGTAAACAGATGGGACAAGGTAATACTTTATTGAACTTAATTATACCGACTACAAATTAAGTACAATAAAGGTCACACAAATTGTGCAGTATTTTGCTTGTTTAACTGTGGTTGAAGAGGTGTACGTGTTTTTTCGTATATTTCAGTATACGATAGGAAACAATTACGGGGGTACATGAAACCGAATGATTTGCTGTGTAATCGTGAAAATCTTATTTTGTACGGTCTTCCCATAGATACGCCCAAATAGTATGAAGGTATAATCTGAGCCTTTGCATTCCAATCTCCTATACACTACAAGTTTGTGTGTTTCTTTTCTTACCTCACTGACGTCCCCCCTCCTCCCGCCTCCAGTAGGGTTGTCAACAAGAAATCTTAACAACAAAATGTCATCTGTGAATCTAGTCTGGGATCATTAACTTATATATTCATAAAAAGATGGATCAGATTATCTCAGGGCTTTATCGAGTATCTTTACATACTCTTAAATATCATTGTCTAAATTATTTCTACCTTAATACAGTGTAAACAGATGGGATAAGGTATTACTAAATATAGGCTCACCGGCGGTAATAAGCTGGGATGGTGTATCAACTTTCAAACAAAGTAAATGATGTGTAACAAACAAACGTATAACTTACCAGAAAGGAAAATTTGTGCGTCATCTCTATTTCTGATGCTGCTTAACTGTAAAATTTTGTATTTGCAATCTTTTTATTATTACAGAAAAGCCCGAAATGTATGGTGGTCTGTTCGGAGGATCTGTAATCCAACAATTAATCCGCCACACTGTTTAATTACATAAACACCACCCTCCTCCTCCATGTTTCATAACTTTGTGACAACGAAATCTCAATAACTCACTGTCAATACAAATCAGATCCGGGGAGGGGGCGGGGGGAGAAGGAGGGTGGGAAGGTGTTATGTTAGGCTCTTCTTCAATGTTTCAGATAAAAATAATTTTCCACCAAATTCTGTCACCGAAAAGGTTGAAAATGATTTTAAGTCTCCAATTTTACTAAAGACTTCATTCCCCTACCCATTTATTTATTACCTAGATGTGTCACGTGGACCTGCAGTCCCGTCCCCGGCCAAACCAGCTGTACGCCCTGTATGACTCACAAACTCAAGCATATGAATTGGCAATGAGACACAAACATTTACAGGACAAACAGTGAGCATAAACTTTTTGTACCATGCGAGACTGAACACGCAGCTCCAGAATGTTACACAACCTCAAGATATTATCTAGGACGTAAAGACACAAGGCCTTTATTTTACAGTTAATTAAATCGCTTGTCTAAAACGACATCTTATGTTTTGAATTCCTTTTTTAAATCAAATTATTCACAAGGCAAAACTCTAGCATGCAATAATAAAATAAAATCATAAATAACTTCTACCAGGAAGTATGGAAGTCGGTGAGCGCCATACTAGGAGATACTTTCAGATCGCACAGCACACTGAGTTGAGATATATGGCGAATCTAAGGTTACATGGGGCTTTCAACATCGCCAACAAATCATTTTGTTAAGTGAAATGGCCTTGAGTTAGAAGAGAATTACCGGGTTTATTGACAAATAATATTTCAGTCACACTAAACTCAAACAACTGATGTACGCAAATATTCCTTGTCAAGCCTGATTTGTTTCGAGTGAAGTGCAAGCGACTGATGCACCTAGCACCGTGTTTCACTACTCAACATCCTATGTAGATCTTATTCGAGCACCACCCGGCAATCTATCTACACCGTGTTCTTTCACTACTCAACATTCTATGCAGATCTTATTCGAGCACCACCCGGCAATCTATCTTCACCGTGTTATATCACTGCTCCACCCGGTAATCTATCTGCACCGTGTTATATCACTACTCAGCATTCTAAGTAGATCTTATTCCAGCACCACCCGGCAATCTTTCTACACTGTGTTCTTTCACTACTCTGCATTCTAAGTAGGTTTTATTTGGATACCACCCGGCAATCTTTCTACACCGTGTTCTTTCACTACTCTGTATTCTAAGTAGATCTTATTCTAGCACCACCCGGTAATCTATCTACACCGCGTTCTTTCACTACTCTGCATTCTAAGTAGGTTTTGTTCGGAAACCACCCGACAATCTATGTACACCATATTCTATCACTACTCAGCATCCAAGATAGACCTTATTCGAGCACCACCTTGCAATATTTGTACACCGTGTTCTTTCAGTATTCTAAGTAGATCTTATTCGAGCACCACCTTAAAATTTATGTACAACTCGTATTATATAATGCTCATAACGAGTTCTGTTCGTGCATGTTTTCAAACCCTATTTTACCGCCATTTCATAGATACATGTGGCATGTTTATATTGATACAATTGAGTTTTATCAGATAAATGGTTAACGTTAAGGTACATGTAGATATATTGAAACAAAGGCAGATGTGTTTAACGTATTATACGAACACCTCTAAATTGTTCATTCGTATGGATTATGTCGTGATCACATCGATGCTACGACAGCTAGGTGGAGACGCTCCCTAAGGGCTTACATTTTATGGCCATAATGCATTTTTTGATCAAATATTGCCTCAAGTCAAACACGATTATCCAATCTATATTATATATACAGCCTTAGAGGATCAAAATTTCCTGAGTACTAAACAAGGCGATTGTCTACTAGCAAATGTGGCTAACAAGAGATTTAGCATGGGTTGTGAATAAATCAGCCTACATATAAGTATTTCCGAGATACAGGGATTAATAATGAATATGCCTCCGAAAGAGAATGGGTTATAACCTGTCTGATACAGAGGGAAGTTTCGCCTTAACCAGTAGGTCCTTTAGATTTTTGTTTCTCTTGTATGCTATAAT